>PVKS010006187.1:39296-80105 GCA_004027875.1 Aplodontia rufa
GGCTGAAGGAAGTTAAGATATCTGAAAATGGAAAGAGGGACCCACCCTAAGTGCCAGGAGATGAGGATTCCCACTACTGACTTGGGAGATGTAAAGTCTTGGATACTTCTGATTCCACCTGTTGATATGTTGATACACACGCAACAGCTAGTATTTACTGTAGCATAGACTCTGGCTTGTGAGGCCTGCAAAAAAAAAAAGAAAGAAAGAAAGAGAGAGAGAGAGAAAGAAAAAGAAAGAAAGAAAGAAAGAAAGAAAGAAAGAAAGAAAGAAAGAAAGAAAAGAAAGAAAGAAAGAGAAAAAGAAAAAAGGTCTAGGGCAATTCTACTAATCAAGGACACATCATGGTGTTGCAGACCTTTTTTATTTTCAGAACTATTATGGTACTGTATGTTGGAACCCATTTTTGTAATATGTTGGGCTCTTGTATTCAGTGTGGATCAAGACCTTCCAGAAAATTTGAGTATAGGGGTGGAAACTAACTTAAGGTCAGATAACAATTCATGAGAATATTTAAAATGAGATTACTTTCTTGTTTCCATAACTATCCAGTATTTTATCCTAGTTAGCTAAGTTTTACTTTTCCCCAAGTGTTAACGTAAGTACATGTGACTGTATGTATTCTTCTTTGCTTCGTTAGCAGGTAGTTGAGAATAACCTGATTATCAAAACTGAGGATTACAAACACTAATTACAAACACTAATCCTTGACTAAGTGATTAATGAGTGGTGTCAGTCCAAAGTTGAACAGTTATTGAGAAGATATACTTACAGAAATATTTTCTACATAAGGTTGTGGTGGCCCCCGAAAATGTGGTCTGGCAGAGTCTTTTGAAATAGTTATTATCAGGTAATTATGTGTAAGAACCTTCCTGCATAGCTTTCTGGCTTTCCTTTTTGGTAGAGTTAACACAAACAACTCCATTTTGATTCTGACAACTTTCACACTTCTTCTACATTCCCCCTCTTTTTTTGGTGGGCAGTGTTGTGGCTCAGCTGGATCTGAGCAGCAGAGTGTGAAGAAGTGGTCCTCAGGCTTAGCTTACCTGGAGTCCGTTGTTAACCGTCTGCTCTGTAGACAAATGTGTATATCATTTCAAATCACTGGGCCAGCATGATTTTGTTAGGAATTGTACTTCTGCAGGATTTTGACCGGCGATAGGTACAAAGTTTAAAAACAAAAATACAAAGCAAAAACAGTAAGAGAAAAACAAATCTAGTTTGTTTTCCTTTTTTATTATTAAAACACATTTTTTATTTTTGCATCTTTCACATATGTTAATTACATATGTTAATTAGAATTTTAACTCCTAGTAACTTTTAGTAAGGCCCAAGAAGAAAGCAATCTTGAATTGTTTGCAAAATACCAAAAATTCATGAAAACACATTTGTAGGTCCACATATATTATCCTGTTTTATAAAATTTAAGTAGTGAAGAATGCTTAAATTTACATCTAACTATTAACGCTTCCATATTTTAACTTATTTAGAAGTGATGCAGATATTTTACATTTATTAATACCTAACCAAGATAAATATAACCCTCCCTGGCCAGCAAACTCAGGTGAACGTATATGCTAACAATTTTGAACTAAAAGGTATTTGGGTTAACTTAATAGTTTTATGTGTGTGCTCCTCTATCTGTTAGCCAATTTGAATACAATTTCTTGGAAGATTTTATCATGTAGATACTATATAACATGTACTGAAAGGTAACATATATATATAAATAAAGGTCTTATAGCTTTAATTTTAGTCATGTGACAGAAATGTAGTAAAATAAATTTACCAGTTTACCAGTTTATAAAAATAGGTGAATACTAATTATATTCATGACAAACTGAAACAAGTTCTTATGGCTAAATTTTTTTTTTTAAAGAGGGACAATGAGAGAGAGAAAAACAGAATCAACCTTATTTAGTTTTTCATGTGGCTTTCGTTGCTACGAGACTTTGTTGTGTACGTGGTGCTGGGGTTTGAAGCCGTGTACTCACACATGCCAGGCAAGCGCCGTAACTAACCTCTGATCCACTGCTCCAGCTCGTATGGCTAAAATTTAAGATTTTCATTTGCAAAATTTAAGCAAGTTTTGGACCAAACATTTTAGATAAATAAATTCCCATAGCTCCTTGTTTAAAAATAACAAAAAGAACTTCACCTTTTTTCTTCTTCTCAGTCCTCAATAAGTCTAGGAGTTAACTCGTAAATGTTTACATTTTAGCTAGGACTGGCTGAAACTTCCAGACAACCTTTAATATAGGCAGAGAAAATAACAAGCTAAAAGCCTTTACATGTTAACTCTATAACTGCAGTTTAAAAATTAAAGGTGTTTACCAGAAAATTTTCAATTAGGCATACCACTCAAACAAAACATTAAACTAGGCATGTGGAACCAAAAGTGAATTCACCATAAATAAGCCATAAGATTTACCATGAGCTCAATTACGTTAAAATGTACTATAGAAACCCCTGCCGAAAAGGATAGCGCCAGCATGGGAACCCTTGCACAGCTAGTCCCAGGAATTCTGGCACAGTTTACTCTGAGGTCTTTGAGTTAACTTCGGCCCAGGACATCTCCAGGACCCATTTTGAGAGAGGCTTCCAAGAGCCAGTGCTCAGGAAAGGTTTGGGGTCAGTAATGTGCTGCTTCAGGGTAGTCCTTCTCAGCAATGGGCTGGATATTCCCTTTTATGAGTCTTGGAAAGTTCTGAACACTAAAGGGTGTGTGGGCTAGCTCAAGGTGCAGGGTGACCACTCCTTATGTGCACCTCTTTGATAAGCTATAAGTTTTTCCCAGTCCAGGAGCGGAGAGGTTCTTCTGAGGCGTTTCCTTGTAAGACCACTTCACATCCTGGGTAAGTTACCAATACCTTTGTAGAGACTAGTCACCTAAAGGAGCCCAGAGTGGGGTGGAGGGAACATTTGTTTCTTCTTTGGCATCCAAAAAACCCCCCTGCAGATAGATTTCTAATATGACTGTTGCCACAGTAACCAATCCCAGAGCTTCTATCATGCCAGGTATAAACAGGCCAATAAAACAGCTTATTATAGGCAAAATAATACATAAAATAATTAATAATTACAATAAATAAGATATGCTGTCCGACCAGACCACTTGACTGATAAGCAGCCCATGAGTGGAACCTGATTATCTGCCTCTAGACCAGATTCCAGGGACTAGAATTTAGTCAGTCTCTTGAAGGGACTATTTTACCCCTAAAATTGAAAAAAAGAGAGGCACTTCAAACACAATCACCCTTAATAGGCCTACCCCAAAACGTTTTGTTCTTCCAGCAGTTTTCTCTTTGCAAAAATGAAGAGGCGCCAAGGGGCAGCAGCAAGGCAGCAGGTTCAGCTGCCTCAGCTGTCCAGACCAGCATCAGTTCAGGTGGCCACCGAAGATCGGCATCCAGAGCCACTTTCTGCCACACATGTAACAGAGCCTTGGACAGGAGACCAAGAACTCAGTCTCATCTGGGTTATCAGAAGTTACCAGGCAAGGGTTCGTGCCCAGTGCACATAGAAGCCAACAACATGGTGCATGTGTTTTGCAAAAACACAAGGCTTCACTGCACAGCCACTCAACAAGGAGACAAAGAGCTAGAAGTCCAAATCTGCCTCCCCAGTCATTGCAGGGGAATTTATGAGAAGGGAGAGGGGAGGAGAAGTTCTTGTTTGGCTGGCCTACCTCTGCACAGTCACGTTTCTTTTCACAGGAAGTTATATTCTGTGCTCAGAGGTCTTTGCTTCTGTCATTAACCAGATGAGCTGACTTCTGTCACTGATTCCACAGTCTAGACAAAAGAACAAAGCAAATTGCAATTTCAACCCCAGCTCCTCGAATGAGAGCAGGGAAGCCTCCATTGCCAGGAAAAGGTAAGCAGGTAAGTGCCAGCAACTCTAATCATAGCAGCACACTCGCAATCCTGAGGGCAGGAGAACTCCACTGTCCTTACAGACTTTAAATTCAGTTTGGGGAGCTGTCTGGTCTAAGAGTGATTACTGGGCTCCAAAAGAGGAAATCACTTTGGGCTGCCACCAACCCCAGAACCCAAATTTCTACAAAAGCTACTGCTAGATACCCTCTTGTCTTAGGGGTCAACAGATGGCCCCTGATGCTTCTAGAAGCCTTATACTGGTATGTGCCTCACTGGGTGGAAGACGCCCTACTCATCATCCTGCAGTAGTCACAAGTCCAAACCCTACTAGTGTTGGCACAGTGGGAGCAAGGGAAGATCTTGTCCCCAGACCACAACCTTGGGACTGTAGTTACTATTGCAGAGTGGCAGCTTCACTGACACCTGCCCATTAGGAGCTGGGAAAGATCTCTACAGAGTCCCATAGCCCCAGGAGTGGACTAATGGTGGCCCCACCCAGCAACACCACCTACATTTGCCCTTTGGGAAATAAGGAAGGCCCTCCCCCTCATTCCACAGGCTCAAGACTACAGCTACCGGTGCAAAGTAGGGACTCTCTCCTCCCTAGCCCATGACTATAGCTGTTGGTGTAAAAACCCTGGCATCACGCACATTTGTACATGGGGACCTGGAAAGACTCCTATGTGTTCTGCAGCTCCATGATTGTGGCTACCAATGCCACAGCCTTGTCCCCAAGACACAGCTTGCCCCACATAACCTAAGGACATTCCCAGCCACATTGTACAGCTCTAAAGCCACAGACATCAAAGCCACAGGCCCTAGCACCATCCATGCTCAACCCACAGGACCTATGGAAGGTTTCCCCCACGTTCTCCACCTCCAGCTCATGAACACCAGCACTATAAACACAAGCATTACTAGCACAAGCCTTAGTGGACTTAGGGAATGTTTCAGACTCAGGACCGCAGCTGTTGATGGCAAAAGTCCTGTTATCAACTGTACTTATCACCTGGGTCACAAACCTCCATAAAAGCTACTAACAGTTATTATAGGTCCCAGCACCAACTGCAATCACCCCATAGAAACTAAGGAAGGACCTCTTTGTTCTACAACTTTGAGTCCATTATTACCAGTGCCATAGATCCCAGCATTGCCTGTGTTCAAGCTGCAGGACCGGGGGAAGGTGCCATGGCACACTGTGGTTCTAGAACTGTGGCTGATTAGGCCACAGACCCAGGTATCTCCCACATTCATCTTGAGAGTCTGGGGAAATTTTCCTTCCCATTCTGTGGCTTGTGCACTGTGCCACAATCCTTATAACACCTGTGCTTACCCCAAGGGACCTTGGGACAGTCCTCTCCTTATTGTATGCCAAGACTGTGACAGCTGCCACCACAAGTCTCAGTGTAATTAGTGCTCTACTCTATGGAGCTTGAGGACACATTTGGGATCCTACTTTCACTGCAAAATCATACAGCTGCCTCCATGAACTGCAACATAATCTTGACAGGCACGCAGACACTACTGATGTTAAGGATGAAAAACATCACAGAGCACACGTGCGAGCTCCCCGTAACCTCCCCGTAACAAAACCCAGTGGCTTCCAGTAATACTGATAAACAGTTTATTCCACAAATGGGCATTCTGCTTTCAAAAACAATCCACAAACTGCATCTGCAGCATTCATAACCCAATTAGATTTTCACACAGAGCTGATTGTTCTTGACAGCCAGTCCCCAGACCAGTAGCATAAGATCACTTGTGAGAAATGAAAATTCCTGAGTTCAGCCCCTACTTTAACTTAGAAACTCAGGTGGCCTGGAAATTTGTCTTAATAAGAAGGCTTTCAGGTATCCCCATACATATTAAAGTTTGAAAACCACTGGTTTAAGACATTCCTTATTTTAATCATGTTCAAGATGGAAAATCTATGGAAAACAAGCACATGCTAACCTAAAAGTCTTAGAAGTGACTTTGGAAAAATGGAAACAGAGACAATTTGACCAACAGGCCCTCCAACTGAGAAAATTGGAAATGTAACTCATAGTGGAGAAGATAGCAATAGCCTTAAAATTTTACTTGTTTGTTTTTTGTAGTGCTGGATGTGAAACCCAGGGTTTCCTGCATGTTAGGCAAGCAGTCTACCACTGAGTCTCATCCCCAGCCCTTAAAGAGTGATACTTACATGAATGTTATACAATAATGTAGACAGTTGTCCTTTTATAGTATTTAACAATGGAAGATTTACATTTTTAATTATAGATCACATATTTTTTCTCTTTTCATTTTTAAAAATAAATCACATTTTACATGTTAGTGGCAGTCTCACAAAGTAGAACAGTGACTTCCGAGCAACATCTGTTTTCTTAAACACTTGGCCAACTCCTTTAGCTCAGAGTCCCTGGATGATTAATAACCAAAAATACTAAAAGACACGCGTACACCCTGTGCCACAGAAATGCCAAGATGGCACTTCTAAAAGACAAGCGCAGTCCCAGCGAGCCTCTCCTTTGCTCAATAACTGTTAAAAACTACCAAGGGAGCTGCAGAAGCCTGAACTTCTCTAAAGCACTGAGAAAAACTTAGCAGGTTATAGACATCAATCCAATTCAAACTCTTCTCTGGTTTCATCCCAGTCTTAGCCTACCCAACATTCCTGTCCAGGAAATGTTTCTTGTTCAAGATGCATCTCAGAGCTGTTTCTCAGACCAGAATGTGATTTGAGTAAAATAGGTTATCGAAAAACCCCTTATTTCTGACCTTGGGAGTACAGAAAGCTGCTGAGAATTATCAGTACCAAGGAAGTTTCTAATAAGTAATACCATGATTTTGTGTGTGTCTGAGTGAATGGACTCCTCTCTGTCCAATTCTAAACTAAACTATCCAATCACCATTGCCTGGGGGTCCTTTAAGAGGACCCCTAGTGAATAACAAGAGGGTAGGTTGATGCTGTCTATGGCATATTCTCCCAAAGTCACCAGGATCCTGGGAGCTCAAAGGAGTTCTCTAAGACTAGATAAATTCTATTACTATAAATTCTAGTTGGGAAGATTTAACTTGTAGGAGTTAGAGATTAAAAACCATCAGGTCTGACCCAAGAAAATCCTGGATCAAATAAAACAACTATCATCCATGATGCACTAAAGAGCAAAGAAACTCCAGAGCCTAGAGAAGAGAGAGGTGGTTGGGGATGGTGGAGACCTGGAGAGACTCAGGGAAGTGATATCAACAGAAGTTTAGCCTGAAGGACCACAGTTTGGCTGAAGGACTGCAAACAGAGGCTCTCAACTTTTTATGAGGATGCAACTTGCCTGGGATGCTTATTTAAATGCAGAATCTTGACTTATATCCACAGAATTGCTGATTCATTAAGTCCAAGAGTGAGACCCAGGAAGCTAGCTTTGTTACCACCATCTCCCCAACCTCCCTAAGACAGGTGGTTGGAAGACCACTGTAAGAGAAGCACCTCCTTACAAAATCCTAGTGGGTGGAAAAGCTTCTGAGCATTTTGATGATGGCAAGTCCCCAAATAATAAATACATATCTAATTTTCCTTTGTTACTTATGTCTTTTGTTAGAATTCAGAAAGAAAGAGTCATTAAAGTTTACAACCAAAATGATCTCAATTGTACAGATGAAACAACCAATACCATCAGCAAAAGAGAAACAAGCCATACAACCAACAGTCCAGACATAGCCTCTGTAACCCTTTTATCTCTCAGCCTGTGATGATTTACTTCTAGGTTGCCCTGTATACAAGATTAGAATATTTTCCTACTGTAGTATCTGTAAGAGAATATGCAGTGAATCAAACACTCCAGGGTTTTATTTATTTTGATAACATAGAACTCTTAAAAATATTACAAGTATTTTAGGTCAACTTTGGACATCTTCTTTCTAAAGTTATTTGTTTATTCATCAATCTGTGAAGTGCCTATGTGCCAGGCACTGTTTTAGACACTGGAAGATAGCAAGAGAATAAAACAAAACTCTAGCCCTCATAGAGTTTGCATTCTAGTGATACCCTATATTGTAATTCTCTTTCTGAATGTCTTACCTCTTTATGCTTATTCACATTCGGGTTCATTTATTCCACAAATATTTAAATTTCCAGAGATGAGAGAAACAATGTGCATCCACCATGAAAAAGTTACACAAGGTCCTGTCCTCGTGGGTCCTAGAATCTAGTAGAAGATACACAAAGTCAACAGGGAGCTGCTGGGAGTACAAGAAGAGCAGGGGCTAGTCCCTCCTGCTTGCCCGAGCCTAATACAGTAGCTGGCTCATAGTATATATGCAACAAATATTTTTGTGTGAATGTAAAATTGTACAGTAAGTATAGACGCCCTAGGTTTAACTAGCATTATCCCTTCCATCAGCACTTAAAAGAAATGTCTGAGGTCAAAGACCAATGTTTCTTTCTGCCTTTAGCCGTGTGGCTGGCAATACTTTGGTGGTTTTAGGAAGCTACTAATTACCTTCTTCAACCCTTTCCCAAATTCTGGGTTGATGGCTTCTCTGGGGCAATCTCTACTTTCCAATTATTAGTTATTCCCTTGCCTTCCTGAAGTCACATTACTGCAGCTTTTAGAGACATTGCCTGTCACCTCGTTCCTGGCTATTGTTATCAAAATCTAACTCACCTAGAAGAGTCTACAAAATGACCATTCAAAGGTAAAATCCCACAAAAGTAGGAGGGTTTTGTTCTTGTTGTTGTTTGTTTTTAATAAGTCAGACTGAGGGGTTTTTGGCACAAGCCAGAGCTGAGACAAGAGGGAGAGAATCTCAGACTCAGAAGGGGTGGAGATGCAGGAGGGTATTACGTAGAAAACTGACGGATCTGGGTATATGAAGGACCATATCTCAAAAGAGATAGGTATGGTTCTCCTCAAAAGGCTACACTTAGAGAACTTAGCAAGTCTTAGCAAGACTCCTATATATTATTTATTTATTTATTAAATTACCACAAACTTACAGGCTCAAAAACAAATATACAATACCTCACAAGTTCTATACATCAGGAGCCCAGTTACAACTCAGTTGCAACCTCTGCTTCGGGGTCAAGGTGTTGGCAGGGATGAGGCCTAATCTAACAGCCTGACTAGGGAAGTATCCATTTCCAAATCCCAGTGGTTACTGGCAGGATTCAGTTCTTTGTGGGCTGTTGGACAGACAGCCTCAGTTCTTTCCTGGCTCTTGTGTGGAGACTGAACTCAGTTTCTTGCCTCATGAGCCTCTCCAACCTGGCTGCATCATCCAAGCATGCAAGCTGGGAAGGCAATAAAGTTAGCTACCGAGACAGGAGAACATTTTTAATAATCTAATAACAAAAGTGACAGCCTATCAACATTTATTCTCTTGAAAGTTATTCAAGAGGGTTATGCAAGGCTTGAATACCAGGAGGCAGGAGTTATTACGGCTCTTTTAGCAGCTGCCTACAACAGCCTGTGACACAGGTCATCAAAAATAATGAGTCATGTAAGCCATAAAGGCTTGGGCAAAGAGTTTCTCAGCATCAGTCCTGATGCTTCCTCACTGATGAGAGACTGGCAATTATCTTTCCTTTCTTGGGAGTATATAATTAGTATTACTTATTAATAGTGGTAATAATCCCCAAGTTCAGAGAGGTACATGGATATCCACCTACAGATCACATGTCCCAACCTCTCTGTGGTTAACTGTGGCCATATGGCTAAGTTCTCACCAAAGGGATGTGAGCCTAAGAGATGTATGTCACTTCTGTGTAACATCCTCAAAAAAAAAAAAAATGCTGGGGGTGGGAGTATGGCTCAGTGGGAGGGAATGAGACTAGAATAGACAGTAGAGTGGCTAGGTAGTCAGAATAATGGGCCTCATTCAACCACACCTAGAAGCTAACAGGTAGAGAAATTAATGGGCATCCTTAGGGCTGCAATTCCTTTGTCCCAGAGCTGGGGAAAACTGAAAATGGGGGTGAACATGGATGGAAAAGATTTGCTATGTTTTACAAAGGTTTCAACCAATGATTTTGATGCTCAGTTTCAATGCTTGCTTTATATAAATCTTAAATCGATGCTCACACCCAAAACCTGGGCTAGCACACTAAAACAGTACCCTGCTTTTGGGTACCCCTCTGCACTGTGGAGATTTCTATCTCTTGTTCCTTAAATAAATCCTAATCCTTTTACTCTTCCCTTCTGTGATTGTCCGTGGATTTTATTTTTCAAATTTGCGAGACAAAAGCCCAGAAGAAAATTGGCACCGGGTTTTGGGGTTAGCTGCCACACCAAGAGCCGCAACACACCGCTCAACAGCAGCGGCGGGTGGGGGGCAATTTTTAAATGGGTAGCTGCTAATACTAACACAGGCTATTTTGGCTGCAGAGATCTGCAACCAGCCCAAATTCCCAGTTATAACTGGGAATAGTTGCCCCAAATTCCCAGTTGTAACTGGGAATAGTTGCTAACACTAAAATGGGCTATTTTGGCAGTACAGATCTGCAGCCAGCCCAAACTCCATTCACCAGCTGGAGTGGAGGATCTGGCTTCATCTCAAAACTCCTGCTTCAGGAGCTGGAGTGGTGGCTCCGAGGTTGTAGTGCTTGCCTCCCATGTGTGAGGACAGGGTTCAAACCCCAGCACCACATACACAACAAAGTCTCAGAGCAACGAAAGTACATGAAAAACTAAAAAAAAAAAAAAAAAAAAAAAAAAAAATCTTTTCTTTCTCACTATCCCTCTTTCTCTTTAAAACAAACAAACAAACAAACAAAAAACAAAAAACAAAACAAAACAAAAAAAGCCCTGGGTTTGATCCCAAGCACTGCAAATAAGAAATAGAGAAAAGAAAGTTAGATGCATTCTTTTTCCCCCCTTGTTTCTGAGGCTGGAAGCAGACATGATAGTGGGCATCCAACTCAACCATGAGAATGACAACACCGTGGAAAACTACAGGACAACAAAACATGCCCTGCCGGCCCAGGCCACCACCTGAAGCAGAGCAGTCCAATATTCCAGTGCTGCCTATCTGTTAGACTTTTAATGAGAGATAAATAGACCACCTTGTTAAATATCCTGGTAGATGACATAATGCTTCTAAGGCAGTTATTAGCTGTGTTCCTGCTGAATCTTCACAGGGCAGCTGTGAAGTACATTCCTGGCAGAGTCCCTGAGAAGGCAAGCCTATGTGACTTTACCTGGCATCACCTTTTTAGCCCTCCTCGTATGCATCTGCTAGTGCCCCAAGATTAGCTCTCACGTCCTCGAGTATGCCCTCTTGGGATGCTGCTGTGGAGAACTCATCACTGCTGTCTACCTTTCTTTGGCCATACTCTGGCACCCAGCGGACTTCATTCAACTCTTCACTTCTTTCATGATTTATGGGGTTCTTCTCATATCACAGTCACTGTTTTAAACACCAAGGAAACAGCAAACACAAGTTTAATGCTTGCAGGAAGCTGATATTGTAGGGCAGGAAAGACACAATAAACAAAGTAATTTCAGGGAATTAAAAAAAGTCAAACAGGTATTGGGAGTATAGCTCAATGGCAAAGTACAGACTTAGCATGCCAAGGGCCTGGGTTCAATCCCCAGCACCACCCCCAAAACTAAAATTTATCTCTATATATCCTACAAGACCACACAGGCAAGCTTAGTCTTAATCACATCACTGAATTATCATTTTTATAATAAAAATTTATTTTATGAGTACTATACAAGCAATCGAGTCAGTAGAAAAATGAAGATAAGGAACAAGAAGGAAGTAAAAAATATTTAAAATAGGTAAAAATTCATTTTTATCCATAAAATTAGCAATAAATTCTCAACATCTCATGTGTACCTTTTTCTTCTTGCACTCTCTACATGCCCAGGTGTCCTAGGAGATTTCTCAGCACGGACACTTTCCTCTATAAAACTACAGGTACACAAATATTTATGACCAGCCCCCGCCCCCCGCCTTTTTAAAATTTTTCAGATAGGCTCTAAGTTGCTGAGGATAGCCTTGAATTTGCCATACCCCTGCCTCAGCCTCTCAAGTAGCTGGGATATCAGACCTGTATCACCACAACTGGACAAGAATTTTAAGCTCTGCGGGAAAAGCAGCAAGTCACATTTAAGGGTATCCCCATTAGACTAAGTATATTTCTCAGAAGAAACCCTTTGAGTCAGAAGGGAATGGAACTATGTATTCCAAGTCCTGAAAGAAAATTAACTGCCAGTCAAGATTACTATTCCCAGCAAGGCTATCCTTCAGAGATGAAGGAATAAAAAACCTTCCAAGATAAACAAAAATTTAAGGAGTTCATAACCAAAAGTCTAGCCATACAAAAGATATTTAAGAGAAGCCTGGCTACCCACCACTGGGGCCCAGGCCTCGGGTCCTGGGTCAACAGGAGCCCAGGAAATCCCAGAGGAGGAACTCCACCCAGAGTTTCCCGCCCACCTGACACAGGGGCCCAGACCTCTGGTCCTGGGCTAGCAGGCACCCAGGACACCCCCTCGAGGATCCCTACCCAGAGTCACAGAGCCACAGCACATACCTGCTAGGTCCAGATACATTGGCCCTATTCCTGCTGCCAAGGATCTCAGGTCCCATGGTGGTGTGCCTCCAAGACCCCAGGAGACCCAGCAATGCACCCCTGCCACTGTGCTTCAACAATCTAGTGGGCTGTCCCACACCCCCAATAGGATCCAGATCCATGCCCTGGAACCTAGATCCAAAAGGTGGAACAAAATGAAGTTCCAGCCAGAAACAGCTTTCTGAAAGAAGATGGTCATCAGAGGGGTGGTGTCTGACTGGACACTTTGACCCGTAAGGAAAAAGAACCTGGAGACCTGCCTTCCTTCACCACAGGGAAACTAAATTCAAAGATCCAGAAGAAGATTATCAAACATGAGGAATCAAAATAGAAATGAAAACTTAATGAAGATTGGATCCAAGAAGACACAAGAGCAGAAATCAAGAAATTCTTGGAAGCAAATGAGAATGAAGACACAACATATTGAAACCTTTGCAACAGCATGAAAGCATTCTTTTCTTAATTCATTAAATATGGTCTTACAATTAGGAGGGAATCAGTATCAAACAATCAAGAACAAATGTATAATGACAGAGCAAGCCAAGGCTGATTCCATTCCACGGTTTCCCCCCTTGGGTTCCCCATGGTTCCATGTTTCCCCCTATTAAACCCCACGTTAATTGGACTTCTCATGGAAGTCCAAGGTTCCCTTCTGAGTTGATTCCCCCATACTCCCTCCCTCCAGTCTCCTTGATATCCTTCCTATTCTCTCACCCACCCTCCCTGCCCCTGCTCCCTACGTCCCCCAGCATCATAGGCAAAGTTCCCCCCATTCGTGTAAAAATTCATACATGTTGAGGTTATTATTAGCTTAGCCATCTATCGTACTATTTCCGATTGCATTCTAGCTTCCACAAATGAGAGAAAGCATTCGGCCCTTGAGTCTCTGAGTTTGGGATATTTTAATTAGCATAATTTTCCCATCTCCATCCATTTGACTGCAAATGCCATAATATTCTTTTCTCTAATAGCCAAGTAGAATTCTATTGTATATATGTACTAAAGTTTTTGAATCCACTCATCAAGTGAGGGGCCTCTGGGTTGGTTCCATAATTTAGCTATAGTAAATTGAGCTGCTATAAACACTGATGAAGTTGTATCTCTATAATATGCTGATTCTAGCTCTTTTGGGATTATCACTAGGAGTGGGATAGCTGGGTTGTAAGGTGGTTCCAGCCCTAATTTTTTGAGGAGTCTCCACACTGCTTTCCAGAGTGGAAACTATCGAACTTTAAAAAAAGAAATTGTAGAAGATCTGAGTAGATGGAAAAACATCCCATGTTCTTGGTTAGGCAGAATCAGTATAATCAAAATGGCCATTCTACTGAAAGCCCTATGCAGATTCAATGCAATCCCCATCTAGATACCAAATCATTCTTCATGGATATAGAAAAAGCAATTCTCAGATTCATTTGGAACAACAAGAAACCCAGAATAGCCAAAACATTACTAAGCAAGAAAGACAAAACATGTGATTTCACAATACCAGATCTAAAATTATACTACAGAGCAGTAGTAACAAAAAAACATGGTACTGGTATCAAAACAGGCATGAAGACCAATGGAATAGAATAGAAGACCGAGACAAACTGACAAATATTTGAACATCTGATATTGACAAAGGGAGTGAAAATATAACATTAGAGGGGCTAGAGCAACTTGGTGGTTACGGGACTTGCCTGGAATGCATGAGGACAAGGGTTAGAACCCCTGCACCACATACACAGTGAAGTGTTGCAGCAGCAAAAGCCACATGAAAAACTAAATAAAAATCCTCTCTTTCTCTCACAGTTACTCTCTCTTTAATACATACTATATAAATATATAATAAAATATAATATATATAAATAAAATCAGCCTATTCAACAAATGGTGGTGCAGGACAAACTGGACAGCCACTTCCAGAAAGTTAACATTAGATCCTTATTCTCACCTTGCAGAAAAAATTAAGTTGAAATAGATCAAAGAAGTAGGAATTTAACCAGTTACCATACAACTACTAGAAGAAAAAATAGGATCAACACTCCAGCATGTGGGAGTAGGCAACGACTTTCTCAACTAGATTCCTAAACCAAAAGAATTGAAGTCAAGAATCAATGAATGAGATGCCATTAAACTAAAAAGCTTTTGCTTTTTGAATTGGTCAAAACTATTGAGAGAGAACCTACAGAATGAGAGATAATCATGGCCTGTGAATCTTCTGACAGAGGACTAATATCCAAAATGTACAAAGAACTCAAAAAACTTAATATCAAAAACATGAACAATCCAATTAATAAATGGGCCAGAGAGCTAAACATAAAATTCTCAACAGAGGAAATTGAGTAAGTCAATGAATATATGAGAAAGTGTTCTAAATCACTAGTTATCAGAGAAATGCAAATGAAACCACTCAAAAGAAAAAAGAGAAGCCTGGAATAGTGGTGCATGCCTGTAAACCCAGTGGCTCGCTTGGGAGGCTGAGGTGGAGAATTTTTAGTTTGAGATCAGACTCAGCAACTTAATGATACCATGTCTCAAAATAAAGCAAAATAAAAGAGCTGAGGATGTGGTAAAGAAGAAGTAAAAAAAAGATGTTTAAGGGAGTACCACATCCACAAGTGAAAGATAACTACTATCATGAAAGTATGTGAGAATATAAATCCTAATAAAAGCGTAGATACACAAATGAGAAATAGAAAAGAATCAAACATTGTCTGTGCAGTAAACCATCAAACTACAAGGTAACAAAAAGAAAGGACAAAGAATATTCAAAACAACCAAAAGAAAAATCAGCAAAATAGACCTTAATTAACCTTGACTGTAAACAGACTAAATTCTCCAATTAAAAGATACTGACTGGGCTGGGGCTGTAGCTCAGTGGTGGAGTTCCTGTCTAGTCTGCTCAAAAACCAAGGTCCTATCCCCAGTACTGAAACACACACGCATGCACACACACTCACACACAGACTGAGTGGATTAAAAAACAGAAACCCAACAATATGCAATATACTACCTACAAAAATCACACTTCACAAAGACACACACAGTCTGTCAAGGGATCAATTCAATGAGATAGAAAGGTTTTAAGCCCATATGTACCTACTGTCAGAGCATCCAATTTTAGAAAACAAAACTATTTTACCTAAAGGGGGAGAGAGGCTCTAATACAGTAATAGTGGGGGATATCAATACCCATTTTCATCACTGATCAGACAAAACTAAAACAAAGAAATATGTTAAACTATACTGTAGATCAAATGGACTTAACAGACATTTATAGCACATTCCACTCAATTGCTGCAGAATACACCTTCCTTCATCAGCCTATGGAATTCTGTAGGATAGAGTATACACTAAGAAACAAAATAAGCCTTAAACTCAGAACCACTGAGATCTTATCCTATATCTTTTCTAATGATAATGGATTAAACTAGAAGTCAACAAAAAAGTTTTAGAAATTATACAAATACACAGCAACTAAACAACACACTTTTAAACAGTGGATCATCAAGGAAACAGAAGGAAAATTTAAAATTTCTCAAAACAAATAAAAAAGGAAACATAATGTAGCAAAACTTGTGGGATACAATAAAAAAAATATACTAAGAGGAACATTCACAGAGCAATGGGTGCCCACATTTAAAAAACTGAAAGATTTCAAACAACCAACCTAACGATGTATCTCAAGTACTTAGAAAAACAAGTACCAAATCCAAAATTAGTAGAAGGAAATAAAGATCAGAGCTTAAATAAAAGCTAAAAACAATACAAAATGTCAATGAAACAGTTGATTTTTGCCTATCTTTTCAAAGAACCAACAAACCTTCAGTTACACTAATCAAGAAAAAGAGATAAAATTTAAATCGATAAACTTAGAGATGAAAAGGGGTGACCCACTTCCTCCTGACACACCCTAGCTGCCTATAGTTACAACCTAGTTAATCCCTATTAGCGGATTAATACACTGACTAGGTTGAGGATCTCATAACTCAATCACTTCACCTGTCATTGACATTAATAAAGTGGATGAAACTGGAGGTCATTATATGAAGAGAAATAAATGACAAAGAAAAACACATAATGCATATTCTCAAATTAAAATCATCTTACTGTAGTGATACATGCATAGCCATGTTTATAGCAGCAAAATTCATAATAGCCAAACTATGGAATGGATAAAGAAATTGTGGTATCTACACAAAATGGAGTTTTATTCAGCCATAATGAAAAAATGAAATCATAGCATCTGCAAGAAAATGGATGGAACTAGAGACCATCGTGTTGTGTAATAAGTCAAACTCAGAATGTTAAGGTCACCTGTTTTCTCTCACATGCAGAAGCTAAAGAGGAGAAAGGAAAACAAAGGTTAGGGTGGATCTCCTAAAAATCAAAGGGAGGTCAGTACAGTTAAGGGACCAAGGGATGGGAGGTAGGTGGGGAAATGCTAGGGAGTGATACTGGCCAAATTATACTGTCATATTGGGTGCATATATGAATATGTAACAACAAATCCCATCAATATGTAAAACTATAATGCACCAATAAAAATGTGGAAAAAAGTCAACCTGAAAGATGAATCACTAGAGATTAGGAAGTATATGGTAAAAGGGTGGCTGGGATTGATACTGTGTCTGCTGTATGCATGTATAGAAATCATTAAAAGACCTAACATCTGCCCGAGATTTTTTTTAAATGAGAAGCCATTTTCAATGTTTCTGAGGTTTATAAAGATATTTAAAGTAGCAATCCTGGCTTCATCTTAACTCTGGATCTTTCTGATAGCACCCTGGATTTGACCTTTACACGGAGGGCCTTTTTACTTTGAGAATGCTGTGCTTACTGGAAAAAAAAAAAGACTTAATCCCTCTGTATTTCTTCTAAATTGTGCTGGAAAACTGAACCATCCCTCTTTCTCAGCTGCCTTTTATCCTCACAAGTAGCTAAAATAAATCAGTTAGTGTTTTCAGTTTTCTGCCAGGAAATCTTCTTGATGTCCACTAGTTCTTTAAAGTTTCTGTTTTCCATGTTACTACAGGTGGCAACATTGTTAAACCCTTTGCCACCTGCCAATAATAATAACACCACCCCCCATTCCAGCCTTCACTGCAGTCTTCTCAAGGTCAATCCCCCTTTCACTAACAAACTTTCAAGGCCATTGGAACCTGAAAGACTAAAAACACAACAGGTCAGTGGCCATGTAATATGTAAACTTTGAACTCTGGCCCACACTCTGCAGCAGCCAATTATCTACAATAACCAGTAACAACCAATTATGTACAGCCAGCAATCCAAGAAGCCAACTACTCTAAGTCAGACATGGAGGAAGTCAGAGTACCATCTCCACTGACAATCAAACATAGACTTTGCAATAGTTGGTCCCCAAATGGCCAAAACTGATTAATAACAGACAGCTTCCTCAAGTTTGTGTCCATTTCTAAATTAGGACTAAGCAAAATACCATCCTAATCAGTCATATAGCCCCACTCCTGAAGAGTCCACCCAATTTCCCTGTGCCAAGTCTCTAGTCAGGGCACACCTGAAGCCTTCCCTTCTTTCTACTATAAAACTTCCTGCTGCTCTGGGAAAGTGGTACTTCTACCCTGAAGTTTCTGCCAACACATAAGAAACAGGGGCCAACTCCCTTGTTAGAGCAAGTTCTCAATAAATAGACTTTGATTTTTTTTTTTTTTTTAAAGAGAGAGGGTCAGGGGCTGGAGCAGTGGCTTAGCGGTTGGCTTAGTGGTTATGGTGCTTGCCTGGCATGCGCGAGGATCCAGGTTCAAGCCCCAGCACCACATATGTAATGAAGTGTTGGAGCAACAAGAAGCCACATGAAGAACTAAGTAAAATTGGTTCTTTCTCTGTCACTGTCCCTCTTTAAAAAGAGAGAGAGAGAGGGACAGTGAAAGAGAAAGATAATTGATTTTATTTAGTTCTTCAGGTGGCTTTCATTGCTTTGACACTTCGTTGCATATACAGTGCTGGGGCTCGAACCCATGTCCTTGCGCACACCAGGCAAGTGCTGTAACCACCAAGCCACTGCCCCAGCCCCTGTGGTTGATCTTTATTTCCCCTAAGCTTCTTCCTGCTGCCCTGTCAAAGGCAATTGCTCAATTTCTGGATTTTTGTTATGGATGAATCCCACTTCCAGGTACCAAATACTGTGCTGCTTATTTATTGCTGCATAACAAACCACCCCCCAAACTCAGTGCCACAAATTAAGTTATCTTATTTATGCTCACAGATTCTGTGGCTCAGGAATTCAGACAAGCAAGAACAAGAATGGCTGATTTCTTTTCCTCTGCTGAGAAAATTTGAATGCCCGGGGACAGGAATCACCCAGAGACTGCCTCACTTCCTTATCCATTCCTGGACTACGGTTACTTGAGACTGGACTCAGCTAGGGCTGGCAACCAGAAAACCTGCCACATGGCTTTTCTGTGTGATTTGGCTTCCTCACGGCATGGTTCTGGGCTCTGTGGGGTGAGTCCTAATAGGCACAGTCAGTGATGTTCTAAGAAAATTGGAAGCTGTGTGGCCTTTTCTGACCCAGACTTGGAAGCCACATTTGTTAGCTCAAGCAACTTGCTAAGGCTAACCTAAATCAAAGTGAGGGAACTAGACTTTACCTCTAGATGGAAGAATGGCAAAGTCCCTTGCACAATTCCACTTGGGATGGGAGATACTGTTGCCATCATTTTGGCTATCTCTGATTTGCCACTTTAGGCCACCTCTTCCTAACACCTGTCTTCTCATTCACTTACAAGCTGCTTCTGTTTACTCTACCTTTCAAAAAGAATTTGAGGAAACTATTGTAGTTAAAAGATGGATCAGCAAGCATGGAAACAAAGGAAAGTTGATTGATCTCAGCTGGCAATTCCACACCAGTGTTCATGTATCCAACCCCTAAGTATTTTCAATTCATTGACAATGGGCCACACACTGATAGCAAAGGAGATAAGAGGTGAGGAAATTAATACAATCTTGTTCTCACAAAGCTGAAGTCCAGGTGAGGAGACATACATTCTAAAATAATCAAAAAATATATTCCTAAAAGCGCTATAGACCTCACAAGTGTTATGCAGCACTGCTGCAGTAGCTGTAACACAGGAGCATGGTCTAGTCCAGGCAACCAGAGAAGATGTCTCTGAAAAGACTGGCATTCGAACTGATAACTCAAGGACAAGTAAAATGGAGTAACTAAAGCAGGGTGTGCAAAGTATGTTACATGAGCATTGGTGGTACACAGATATTATTGTCATTATTGTGTATTTTACTTTTATGCAATTCATGCAGGTAACATGGGTTTGGGGGACACTGAGCATTGAACCCAGGGTGCTTACCACTGAGCTACATCTCCAGCACTTTTTATTATTTTGAATTTTTTTAACCTATGTGCAAGTTTAAAAATTCTAAATGGGTAATTGTACCTTTTCTCTTTAAATATTATACATGTGACAGTTTCTTACAAAAATCACCAGTATTTCAGGTGTTTATTGGAATAGTATTTTTTTCCATCAGGCCTTTGTTTCTCAAACACTTAGTTGTATACGTGAGGCTCAGGTTCAAACCCAGATCCTCAGGAGTGCCAGACAATTGCTCCAACAGTAGAGCCACCGCTCCAGCCACTGTGGTACATTTTATATAGATTTTAACTGCTGACTAATACTCTCTAGGACTGATCTGTCATAATTCTTGATAAGAAAGTAGAAGGAAAAGGGGGACTAGAGTGGTGGCTCAGTGATTGGAGCACTTGCCTGGCATGTATGGAGTGGGGGAACATGTCCAAAATCCAATACGTGTTTTACATTTGAGTATACCTTCATTTGACCTAGCCACATTTCAGGTGCTTAGCATCTAAATATGGCTTATGGATACAATATTGGTCTAAGGGGTTGACAAAGGAAATGAATGGTGGAGGTGGGTGAAGGGCACACTCACTGCAAGACAGATCAAGGAACTAAGAACACAAGGAATCTCCATGGATAGTGAAATATCCAAGAATAATAACACCATGGTATCAGAAGTGATGGTAAACTAGAGGCTAAAAACTCAATTTACAATAGCTAAATTTTGGAACCAACTCAGATGCCCCGCATTGGATGAATGGATTCAAAAACTGTTGTGTGTGTGTGCGTGTGTATATATATATATATATATATACACACGCACACACACACAATGGAATTCTACTCCGCAATTAGAAACAATGATACTGTGGCATTTGAAGGTAAATGGATGACTATGGAAGAAATCATGCTGAGCGAAGTTGGTGAAACCCAGAAAGTCAAGGGTTGAATGTTTTCCTCCATTTGTGGAGGCTGGAGTAAAACCCAGACTTGGGTGAAAGGTAGTCAGACTCATGTATTAGACCCAGCAAAGGTGTAGCAACACGTAAACTAGGACAACCATAGATACGGGTGGATGGTGGTGGGGGGTAGGTAGGTGGGGAGAAAGAGGAGAGGGAAGGAGAATAGGGAGAGATCTAGAGAGACAATAAACAATATAGCATAATCTTTGTCACCCTGAGAATCCAAAGAATACTTCTGTAATCACTTAATTCTGGAAAATTCACAATCTAAACATTTATATCTCTTGTATGGGTGAAATATAGAAGACTCAAGAGACTGGGGTATGGATGATGTAGGGGTAATTCTGGTTTAAGAACATATGAATATCCTAATGTTACTTTATGTGCATTGATGATTGTACAATAACTCAACTCCTTAATAAAAAAAGTTTTTTAAAAAACTAGATGCTAAAATCCATGCGACTATTTTTGGGCTGTAATTACAGTTCTTTTATCTTGCCATTTGTTTATTTATTTTTTATTTACATTGTCTGCCCTTATCACTTCTTTATAGTCTCGAGGATCTTTTCAGTTCTCTTTTATCAGGTATTCCCAAGAGCTCTATCTAGGCTTTATGCAACACTGTTACGTCATCTTGAGACATACATGTCCAAATATCCTGTGTATCTGAAAGTCTTCATCCTGGTGTCATACTTAGTATGACTTAGTATGACATACTTAGTATGACTTAGTATAGAATTCTTAGACCTTTGAAAGAACTCTTCACTGCTTTTTTTAGAATTAAGCATTGCTGATAAGAAATCTGACATCAGTCTTTTTCTTTTATTTTTTATTTTTTGGTACCAGGGATTGAACTCAGGGAGCTTAATCATTGAGCCACATCCCCAGCCCTTTTTATTATTTTTTATTTTGAGACAGGATCTCGCTAAATTGCTTAGGGCCTCACTTAGTTGCTGAGACTGGCTTTGAATTTACAATCTTTTAGCCTCAGCCTCTGGAGTCACTAGGATTACAGGCATGCGCCACCATGCTGGGTTCAGTCTTATTCTTTTGTAGGTAACTTAAAAACAAACAAAAACTAACTAGGAATGGTGGAACATACCTGTAATCCCACCTATTCAGGAGGCTGAGGCAGGAGGATGTCAAGTTTGAGGCCAACCTCCACAATTTAGCAAGATTCTTTCTCAAAATTAAAACATGAAAAGGACTGGATGTGATTTGTTTCAGTTAACATGAGGTCCTCCACCCATGTTGTCTTACATTGCAGAAGTTGCTTCTTTTTTAGGGTTTAATAACATGCTATAGTATGTACATATCACATTTACTTTATCCATAATTTGTCAAAGAGCACTTGGGTTGTATCCATAACTTGGCTGCGGTGAATAATGTTGCAATGGGAGTCCAAATATCCTTTGAGATCCTGATTTCAATTCTTTTGGCTATACACCCAGAAGTGGGATTGCAGGATCATAGGGTAGTTCTATTTTAAACTTTTTGAGGAACATCCACTTTGTTTTCCATACCAGCTGCAACATTTTGCATTCCCACAGTGTATAATGGTTCCAATTTCTCCACATTCTTGCCAGTACTTGCTGGTTTAATTTTTTTAATAGCCTTTCTGACAGATGTAAGACGATACCTCATTGTGGTTTTGATTTACATTTCCCTGATGACGAGTATTGATGAGCATTTTTCATAGACCTGTTAGCCATTTGTATGTACCTAAGTTTTTAAATTAAATTCTTTAGTAGACAATTACTTATAATTTTTCAAGAGATATTTCTTTTTTTTTTCAGGGGTGAGGACCAAACTTGGGGCTTTGCACATGCTAGGCAAGCACTCTGCCACTGAGCTAAATCCTCAACCCCTCAAGAGATATTTCTTATCCTCAGATTGATTATGAATTTGTTATGGCATCCTGTTAGTCTTTAATGAATGCAATACGTTGTTTTTTCAAATAACTCTGAGGATGGTTTTTAACATTTTTACTTGTTTCCTTCTATTCCCTTAATTACCTATTTTCTCTGGGATCATTTATTTTCTATTAGTTTATCATGCTATTTTATACCTTTGGGGGGTATTTCTAATATCTGGTAATCCTTTGTGGCTTATTCATATTTGAGAGTGAGTTAATAGGAAATCTGCTTCCAGTTCAGATGGACTAATAGGAGAAAACTCACCCTCTAACCTGAAAAAACTTTAATTCCTCCCCCCACCCCCACCCCACCCAAGGAATCAAGAGTTCTCAAGATGCTGCACATTGGCCAACAATGAAATTGATCCCTGGGGCTTGAGTGGTGGCTCAATGGTTGAAGCACTTGCCTGGCAAATGCGAAGACCTTGGTTCGAATCCCAGCACCACGTACACAGCTAGGTGTTGGAGAAACAAAGGCCAGATGAAAAAATAAATAAAATTGATTCTCTCTCTCTTACTCTCTCCATTTTTAAAAGAAAATGATCCCTTAAAGACCAGAAACCTAAAAGGCAAGGCATATGATTTGCCAGCTTCTGCCTAGAGGGAATTTTTAGGCCATAGAACAAGGAAGTGAAAACTGGAAACTTAAATATGTATCACCAGGTAAACAGATAAATTGTGGCATATCTATTATGGCAGAATGATACTTGGCAAGGAAAGGAATGAATTCTTGATAAATGTAACAATATGAATTAACCCAAAATTATCCGACTGAGTAAAAGTCATGCAAAATGGATTACATACTGTATGACTCCATTTATATAAAACTATAGAAGCTTCAGACTTATCCAGAGTGGCAGAAGGCAGACCAGTAATTGCTTGGGAAGAAGAGGAGGGACAGAAGGTTTTTAAATGGGGTAAGAGATATGACACATTTTTCATCTTGATTGTAGTGATGGACATATACATATACATCAATGGAAAAGTTCATAAATTATGAATATATTAGATTTATAATTAGGAACATAAGAATCAGCCTTAACTCTGGGGGATCCCTTTGTACCACAACTAAGACAACTATGCTAGTTAGGTGGGATGGCACATGCCTGTAATCCCAGCAATTTGGGAGGCTGAGGCAGGAGGATAGCAAGTTTAAGCCGGCTTCAGAAACTTATTGAGACACTGTCTCAAAATAAAATATATAAAGGATGGGCTAGAGGATTCTGCTCTGGGGCATCTACACCCATACCAGCTGCTCTTATTTTCTTCCTTTTTTGTTTTGGCATTCCTGGGTGGGCACAAACCTAATTTTCTTATTTTTTTAAAGCAATGACTATTTATTGAGAGAGAAGGAGAGAGTTAGAGGTAGAGAGAGAAAAAAAATCAATTTTTTAAATTTATTTTTTCATCTAGCCTTTGTTTCTCCGACACTTAGTTGTCTCTATGGTACTGGAGTTTGAACCAGGGTCCTTGGCACATGCCAGGAAAGAGCTCCAACACTGAACCAAGCCTCCCCCCACCCACTTTTTAAAGAGAGAATCAATTTTTATTTATTTTTTATCTGGCTTTTATTTCTTTGACACTTAGTTGTGTATGTGGTGCTGGGGTTTGAACCCAGATTCTCACGCATGCCAGGCAAGTGCTCTACCACTGAGCCACTGCTCCAGCCCCCTAATTTTCTTTAGAAAGTTTAAGACCTTTACAGACCCTCCTCCATGTCTTCTTCTTCCTCTTCTTCCTTTTTATCCTCCTCTTCTGCCTTCTCTTCTTCCCCTCCTGCACATCCTTCTCCATCCTTCCCATCCTATCTCTAAATTTAGGAATCTGAGTTACTGCAGGGTCTTAGAACCCTCCCTAGACTATGTAGTGAAGAGTACCGGTGACCACAGCAGTTATCTAGGAAACCTTTCATAACAACAGGGCCAAGGGGCATGTAGCGAAAGATTGGGCCAACTATAAAGATGTTAAAGAGAGGGTCAGCAAGAGATAATACTTTAATTAAGGTTAACATAATTCTGTCTAGGAAAGAAGTGGTCATTTATTAGATACCTTCTTAGAAGGTTAAACAGGATTCATGTGCCTCTGTTCATGTCTGGAGAAAGAAATCAACTAACTACTATGACCATAGATTAAAATACAAAATTGGAAATGGTAACATATTTTGAAGTTCTGATTTAAAAAATACATCATGATACAATAACATGGAAATGGAAAGGTGATCTACATTATGGGTTGAAAAGGGGGCAATTGTACCCCACAAATGTGTCAGCATGGCAATGTGCTACATCTGACATTACTCAGATTATTTTGGCTCTTCGCCCAAAAGAGAAGGATTCTGTTTGATCCTATTGCGAGCCCTTATGAAATACAGCCTGCTCTAGCAGCCAAACTCAACTCCTTCTCATCTCATGAAAGTGATTATTTAAGCACAACCAACCATTTGTTTAAAAAATATTATTATTTCACATACATACTAGAATTTAAATTCCACACATAAAGAATCCAAAGACAATCATTTACATGTCTACATGAACAATGTTATGGCTCCAGGCTCCCTCTACTGTCTCTAAAATAATAAACAAACATTTTATGGCACCCTCCTGATTACAGCCAAATATTTATGAAAGCTAAAGTAAACACAATCTTGTACAATAATAAAGGATATCCTGAATAAAATAATCAGGAAGTTCAATATTTGGAGAAAGGTGAAAAAATTATAAAATAACTCAAGTATTTATATAGATAGAACCATATGAAGTTGTATTATTTGACCATTTCTTATCCACATATGACAATTTCATGTAGTTTGACCTAATATATAAAAATTCAGCTGTCAAAGAAAAGTGGAGTATGGTGTGGGCGGTGTATGTGTATGTGTTGTAGGGGTGGCCATTGCTTTTAATAAATCATCTCTATTATGAAATTTCCTAAATGCACTAGTTAATTTACATGTTTTTTGACAAAAACTAACTACAGGATCTGCTAAATTCAATGCTTTATAGGAACAAACTTGTGTTTAAAAGAAATCTAGCCATGCGCTATGATGTACAACTATCACAAGTTTGAGGCCAGCCAGCCTCCACAACTTAGCAAGACCCTGCCTTAAAATGCTAAATAAAAAGAACTGGAGATGTAGTTCAGTGGTAAAGAGCCGCTAGGTTCAATCCACAGTTAAAAGAAATAGAGAGAGAGAGAGAAAGAAGAAAGATATCTGTCTTCAAGTAAATAAGTGTGAAGATACAAAATGCTTCACACAAAAAGATAAATGAAAGAAATATAGAAAAGCCAAGCTTACAAGAGTAAAGCCTGAAATAAAATACTGTAGTTAGCATTTTACTGAGAAGAGGAAGTAGGGCAATTTGCATAGACTTCAAACAATCTCACACTATTGAGAAAACCAGCAAATCCTGGAAAGAATTAGAGGTAAAAGCCAAAGTCAATACACTTCAAATACTCTTGGTGTTTCACAGCAACTAACAAGAAAGCATCTTCTGGGTAAGTTCACACTTTGCACAAAATAAATATTAATTTTTTGTTGATACTCTTCCAAAGAGTTAATATTTTACAGTTCAGAAATTCATCTTTAAAGCCCAAAGAATGCCTTTTGAAGTTGTTTTTATAGTCCCAAGAAATTAGTCAAAGAATGAAAGATGTCATCAAAGATTTATTTCCAAAGATGCTCATCAAAACCTTATTTGTATAATTACTCTTCACCATTTAAGTCTTATGCCTGGCACAGTACTGAGCAAGTAAAAAGCTCCCAACATGTCTTTTTGATACAATGCATTACAAGGGAAAAGTTGGAAATTTCCAAACTGGAAACTGGTTAAATAAATTGTGGATAAACTGTGCTTTATATATAGATTATATAATATTGCATGGCCATTAAAATGTTTTGAAGATTTAAAATGATCAAGAGAGAGAATGTTAAGCAAAAAGGAATGCTAGTAATGTATACCATCAAATACAAATGTTATTAAGTAAATATATATGTGCACAAAAAGGGCTAGAGGGAAAAATAGAAGTAGAAACTGAAGTTGTTACTGGCTGGTGGAAAGTTGGTGGCTTTGACTCATTTATTTTTCATTGTGTTTTTCTATATGTTGCAAATTGTCACAAGCAGTGTTAGTTTTTTAGCTTTTGGGTGGGGAGGGGGCTGGTGGGTTTGCAGTGCTGGGGATTGAACCCAAAACCTTCTGCATGCTAAGCAAGCACTCTATCCCTGAGCTACAGCCCCAACCCAGCCCTGCATTAGTTTTAAATCACAAAAACACTGTTATTTAAATATTTTATATCAATCCCTGCTCACACTCAGATCTGTAATAAAAACCATAGAGTTTAACAAAAGCCAGTTGTTTGGGGGTGATGCAATATCTGCATAAGAGCATTTGGCTCTTTTCCTTCACATTACAATAAACTGATACACTGATATTTTTGGTAATTTATTCAGTGGTATGAATGCACAGACCGGGGTTAAACAAAGCTTTAATTTTGAGTATTATACCAATAACCTCTGTTATTGAATTATTATCTGAATTATTTCTTAAGTTCTACAAATAAAGATGAAATGGTATGTTTTTTCATCAAAGAGAGGTAAAATAATCATGCGTGTTTAAATAAGCACTGGATCAGTCACTCTACCTAAATACAGCTACCCTGAAAGTAGGTACTTTTTATTCATATTCATAGAGTAGTAGAAGTAGTAAGGATACTTGAAAGTTATAGCTCAGATGCCACAGGCTAGCCTGTGTGTCAAGAGGTTTACTTTCGCTCTGGGCTACAAGGCCACAGAACTGTATAAGACTACAGAGTTGCATAAGCATCTCCACTTTGCATTTGAAAACCCTGGGGTTTAAGGTGGGAGGTCACTAATCTATTTTACAGATTAGGAGAGGTAGTAAAATGGCTGGGTAGACAGGACAAAGGGCCCTAATCAACCACACGGAAGCTCGCCTTAGAGAGGAATTAACTGATGTGCTCAGGGCCTTCAAATGCAAAAGACCAGGTGGCTCACTTGTGGGAAAAAGTCCTTTGTCCCAGGGGTGTGGAAAACTAAGAAGTGTGGGTGAACACAGATGAGAACTAGGAAAGATTTCCTACCTGTTTTGCATAGAGTTTAACCAATGATTTCGGTGCTTAGTTTCAATGCCTGTTTAAGTTTAACCAACAATGTTGGTGCTTTCTCAATGCCTGCTTTGCCCAAAAATTATATAAACCCTGGAGGAACACACATAAGACCGTATCCTGCTTCCAGGTACCACTCCGCCTTGCAGAGATTTCTGCGCTCCTTCCTTAAATAAATCCCACTCCTTTTACACTTCCCTTCAGCGGTTGTCTGTGGATTTTATTCTTCAAATTCATGAGAAAAGAACCCAGAAGATTGGCCTGAATTCCTGGGTGTATTTCCACACCAAGAGCTGCAAATCACAGCTCAACAGAAGCACCGTGTGGGGGGAAACCCAGCTTTTAGCTGGGTAGCTGCTAACACTGTTTCGACTGCAGAAACATGCAGCCAGTCCAAATTCCCAGTTTTAATTGGGAATAGCTGCAAACACTGAAAATGGGCTATTTTGGCCGCAGAAATCTGCAGCCAGCCCAAACACCATTCACCAGCCAGAGCAGAGAATTGGGCCTCATCTCAAAACCCCTGCATCACCCCTTCTTTCAGGAACAATATATATTGAAAACCCTGCATTCTGTACATGAATTTGAGCTCTCCTGTTGCAGTGGAAGGGGGTCAGAAGAGAAAGTTGAATCAGTATGATGTGTTCTTATACTTCATTTGAATAGGACAATGGGAATAGCCAGTTAACTGTTTATCAACACTAAACAAATTCGATAAAACGAATGTTTTCAACGGTGTTGGTCTAGAAAGAGGATGAATTTCCCTATGCGTTATTTGAGCGAAAGTCTTCCATTAAATTTCAGACATCCGCTATGTGAAGCTAAGTCCTCATCAAACAAGGGATGTATATGTCTGTGCCTTCATTGAGTTCTTAAATTTCATTCTGGCTACTTCGTTTTGCCTCCTTATCATCCGTGGCTCACACAAGATTTAGAGAATAAAATGTGGACAGATGATTAAGAGAATTTCAGAATAACTGAATCTCTATGTTTTTGGTTCCTGACTCCTCTGACAGGTATAATTGAGACAGAGTAGGAGAGACAGGGAAATGGCTAGGTAGTCAGGACAGAGGGCCCCTATCCAGGAGCTAGCCGGTAGAGACAGAGAGTGATTGACAGGGCAAGCACAGGGCCTACAAATGCAAAAAACCACGAGACTCACCCGCGTCCCAACTAAGAGATGGGGGTGGTCACAAGTGAGTACTAGGAAGTATTTGCCACCTTTTGTTTTAACCAATGGTGTTCCTGACCAGTTTCAATGCCTGTTTTACACAGATTTTAACCAATGGTGTTCCTGACCAGTTTCAACGCCTGTTTTACATAGATTTTAACCAATGGAGTTGATGCATTTCTCAATGCCTGCTTTGCATGAATGTTAATTATGCTCATAACCCAAATCTATATAACCTCTGGCCTAACCTCCATTAGAGAGTGTCCTGCTTCCAGGTGCCCTTCTGCTTTGCGTGGTCTCTGCTCTTCTTCCTAAATAAATCCTACTCCTTTTACTCCTCCTTCCTGGTTGCCCGTGGATTTTATTCTTCAAATTCATGAGACAAGAACCCAGAAGATTGGCACAGAATTCAGGGGATAAATTTCCACCACACCAAGAGCTGCAACACCCAGCTTTTAGCTGGAGAACTGCTAACACTTTAAGCTGCAGACACCTGCAGTCCGCCCAAGTTCCCAGTTTTAACTGGGAATGGCTGCAAACACTGAAAGGTGGCTGTTTTGGCTGCTGGAATCCGGAGCGGCCCAGACTCCACTCACCAGCCGGAGCAGATAATCCGGCCTCATCTCAAAAATCCCGCATCATAATGATAGGAATATTAACAGCCATAATCAGGCATCATCTAAATTTCAACGCTTAGGTATTTTTCTCATTTGAAGCTCACGACCATCTACCAGGTATATGTCACTAGAGGACACCTAATCTCAGAGGTTACGTAGGGATCATACCTCGTATTATGTGGCTACTATGTGAAATTCAAAACCAGATTTGATTCTAACAAAAGGCTTTCCTTCAAACGCGTTGCCTAGCAACACATAGCGCCTAGTGACTTCCGTATCCTAAGTGGAGAAAACCCACCAATTCTTTCCTACAAGACAAGTCTGAGGGACGATTAGATTTCCCTAATACAAAACCTTTCCCACATTCTCCCGTGAACAGAATAGTTATTTAAGCTGTAATAGCTCCCACTGGCGGGGTAGCAGGTTGAGCAGCAGCCCCGGCGCTAACCGGAACTCGAACTTGGCTCCGCAAGGCCGGAGAAGCGAGTCTCTAGTTCTAAATCACTTGAGTCAGACTGCTGGGAGAACTGGCGTCCAGAGAGCCCCCAACAAACCACACTCTTAGGGCGACTACAAACTGGGGGACCAAAGGCTGCAGGGGACATTGGTTAATCCACATCCGGGACGCCGATTCATCCCAACTCAAAACATTTTACTCCACGAATTGAAAACAATAACTAGGCCACCCCACCCCTTTTCCTCTACTCTCTTGGAATCAGGATCCGACTCGGCAACCCACATTCCAATCTCCCTGTCTTCCGCCCTTTTCAAAGTAACGTGCGCACTTCGGCAACAGAGCGTTTGTACCCCATTCGCTCCGCGGCCGAAGCTCCAGGACCTCTCCCTCGGGCGTGATCTCCGCAGCTCGCCCCGCCCTCGCCGCGGTCCTGGGCTTGCTCTGCCCCGCCCCTCCAACCACCCAACCAATCCCTCCCCCGGTCCTTCAGCCACGCCCCTTCCACCTCGCTTGCCCCGCCCCCTAGCGCCTCCGACCAGCAGCTTGGTTGCTCCCCCGGCTCCCGCTGCACTGGGTTCTGTCTCCATGGCAGCGTGGCGTCCCAGGCTCACAGCTCCCAACTCCGCGCCAGCGGCGAGCGGGGCTCGGCGTCCTCCCTTGCGATGATCGGTTTGAAAGGGCCACAAGCGGGTAAGAGGCGCAGCGGCGATTGCGAGTTTTCCTCACCCGGTCCCCGAGTGCAGCTGGACCCAGCCCTCATCTCGGACGTCCCCAGCCCCCTGCTTCTGAACCCACAAACTTCTCTGTTCCTCCAGGTTCGGGCTCTGGGGCCCCACCGCTGCAGAGGCGCCGCCCCAGAAGGTAGGATCCGCGAACTGCTGTAGTCGGGCCCTGAGAGAGGTTTGTGTCTACGTGCTTGTGCATCATTGGGCGGGTCTGACAGGCTTCTCTACACCGCAGTTCTCTCACCTGCGGATTTGTACGCCCCAGCTCACCTCCTTCCACCAAAATGAAAATAGTCATGTTCCATCCCAGGGCTTCCCTCTCCCTCCTCATTCTTCTCCCTTGTCCCCAGTTCCTTTGCTTATTTTCTGCTTAAATGAGCTTAATGGCTGATAGAAGGAAGCACCCGCTGGCTGTAGTTAATCACTACTTGCTAGATAATAACTTGTCTGCCCATACAAATGTCGGTGGAATTTGGACCTCGAGCTGGTTCTCATCTTCTGTAAAATGAAGGGTTTTGACAACGAATCACCTGTAAGGTCCAAACTGGATGAATAGAGACTTCCAAAATCAATACTGTAGTTTTTTGACTACTCAACTACTCTGGGTCTCCCTAGTATTTGCGGCAGCACGAGGCATAATTATCAGTTTATCCTTTGGGCTAAGTGAATGGCTGAAGCTGTTCTTACCCCCAAGAGAGCCCGTGGGAGCTGCTTTTTAAAAATAAATATGAGACTGGGCGCAGTGTCACGCCTGTGTAGTCCCAACTACTCTGGGAGGCTGAGGCAAGATGATTGCTTGAGCCCAAACACAAGATCTGCTTGGGCAACAAAGCTGCATGCCATCTCAAATAAATAAATCTGAAAGTGTCTTTTGATTTGTTTCATTCTCCTAAAAATCAAATACAAAGATCCTAAACTCCAGTTTGTTAGGGTCCCCCCCCCCCCAATTGAAGTGGTCCAGGTTTAAAAAAAAATCTCCAGAAAGCAACAGCAGCACAACTTTTTTAGTATTAAGAGTTTATCAGAGCTGAATTCCAACACCTTTGAAAGGATTCCACTGCAATCACTCCAGAATTCCAAAGCTTTTTACCCACACCCTCCAAGTAAGCTACATCTCAGTGTTTTCTCCCCATTCTTTGCTTCATACAGTCTCATTTGTCCAGTTTGTGCTCTTAGAACTAGCTTCTTTTACCCAGTATACCTTCTGGATTGTCCTTGCTAGGCTTTAGATAATAACAATAGTAACAGGAGGAGTTGTAGTAATTTTAATTCTAATAGGAGAAAAGTATTACTATTATTTGTTATTAGCCATTCTCTTACTCTGAGCAATTGCCCTATGAGGTAGATGATATTTTTATCCTCAATTTACAGCTGTGAAACAATCAAAAAAAGGTTAAGGAAATGACTCAACATTAACACAATCTGCTAGATTTAACCATAGGCAATCTGACTTTAAATTCTGGGCTCCAGCATTATGTTGTTCTATAAAGACGGAAACGTACGAATTGATAGACACTTTTAAATATGAATGTAAGTAATGAATGATCTTTGAAAACATTTTATACACAGTTGAGGCTATGCAATAAAACCTTGTGCCTGAATCATGTTTCCTCCACTGAGCTCCTCCAGGATGAAGGATGGTGATTAATTGGCTCTCCCTCTCACCACAGTTGTAGGGCCTGAACCTGTAACTTTCTATTTATACATTCATTCTTTGCCTATTAGAATACAAGGTAGTTTATAAAAACAAATAGTACAAAAGGATAGAATAGTTGCATGTTGAACCACTATGAACAGCACAGCTCTAATTTAATATTTTCTTTCCTTAGCTTTCTCCTTTCCTTCTTTCTTATTCCATTCATTCAACAAATTTATTGAGCACCAAGTTATGGGACCTTGAGTGCACTAGCACCAGAAATAGGCAAAACACATTAAAGTCCTTGTACTTATTGGAACTCAGTCTAGTAAAGAAGGCAGGCAAAGAATGAATGAATACATGCATGTGATAATCTCATATTGGGCTTCATAGAAGACCCATTTTTCTTAATGTGACTTGAGTTTCTTTGTTCTTCGTACCAAAGGCAACAGCAACAAAACCCCAGCTGAACTAATAAACCCTTGACTGGGGTTTTTGGTTGTTAAAAGTCCATTTGACTGGGGTTTTTGGTTTTTAAGAGTCCATTTTTCCTTAAAGTCTAGAACTGTGTCACATGAAAATCAAGAATTCTGAAAGCCATGTTTTGTACCAGGTATGGAAAACCTGTCTGCAATGAGAAGAATGAGGCCCATGTTCAGGGAGAAACTGAGATGAACTAGGAGAAAAGGCTCCCGAGTCCTTGAACACAGCTACATTCACTGTGTCCTGCCCTCTACAAAGCATGGGTGTTCAGCTCTTTCTTGGAATCTGTGAGTCAATGCTTTTCTTTGACTCAGCTCAAGTCTGTTAAGGAAAAACAGAGGTCTCCTATGAAGCTGAGTATGGGATTGCCATAATTTCATTCATTTGTGCGTGTATTCGTTCATTCCCTGTCTGCCTTCCTTACTGGACTTACTAGTACTTTCTTACCAGTTCCATGAGTATAGGTACTTTGTATTGCCCATCTCCAGTGCCTAGTACACTTAATGTCACATAACTTGGTGCTCAATAATTTGAGCATAGTTTCTGCGACTTAGAACCTAGAGTCCAGACAATTAACTAAGGAGCCAAGAACCAAGCCCCTTCTCTTAACAGTAAGCCCATGGTGACTTCCACACAGGTGTACACTGTCCCCAAGGTACATTTTTACTTATATAACACCCAGAATCTTTTCAAATATATGTAATCACATAATTGTGCCTTTATAAATCATCTTGCCATATGTACTTATTGAATCAGACATTCATCTCCTGATTAATACTACCATTCTTTATAAGTCTTTCAATATTTCTTATTTTTTTATAAAAATAAATATCTCTGCTTTTCCTCAGCTCTTCTTAGAATCATACCAATTCTGTGGGCCTTTCTTTTTAAATTATAAATACACTCTAAAGCAATCGAGTTATTTCAAATCATTTCAATAGCTTTATTCACTGTGTAATATCTGAGTGCCTCTAAAGTCATGTGGGACCCACACTCCTGAGTAAAAACCAATTTCTGCTCTTAAGGAACTTCTCCCATGGTTGTGGTCATTCTAGCACTTTACAATCTGTCTATATATTTGTTATGTGTTTTTCCTCCACCTGCTTCTTATGTGTCCTGTCCCAGGATTCTATCTTTGGCCTCATATTATTCCATAGGAATGATGGCAACTGTTCTTCCTTTATCTCTATATCCCCAGAGCTTAGCACAGTCATAACTCATACATAGTAGGCATTCATCAAACGTTTATTTCTATGTGCTAATCATGCACTTTACCACTGAGCTACACTTCCACCCCAAATGATTAAGTAGACATTGAATATTGCATGAAAATTAGAAACTATTACAATTGTTCCCATGGTCACAGGAAATCATTGAAAGACATCAGGAGAGTCAACCCTGTTCCAAAAGTCAGAGGGTCCACTTAGAGATTCAAAGGGATGATTAAATGAGTGCAGTGATGTTAATGTTATCCATATCGATAGTTATATAATCAATAGAATATAGAGAGTTTGAGTCTTCAGACTGCTCTTCCTGGATACCATGACTCCAATTTGAACAGTTACAACTGGATGGAGAGAAGAATTAAAGTAGCACAAGTCTAACACACTGCTCATGTGTCTGAAGGCAATAGATAAGCAGATGGAAATGATATTGTAAATTTTAAATGTTAACCTGTGTTCTGTGGCACATACCTGAAATCCCAGCAACTTTGGAAGCTGAGGGAAGAGGATCACAAGTTTGAGGCTAGGCTCAGCAACTTAGCGAGATCCTGTCTCAAAATAAAAATAAATAAATAAAAAGGATGAGATGTAGGTCAGCACTCTGTGTTCAATTCCCAGTGCCAAATAAAGGGGTAAAAAAAAATTTTTTTTTACTAGTGTTCTAAATTACTGCATTTTCTGTGAAGTCAGTGAACCTTATAAATAAGTGTCAGTATTTTAGGGCTTGTGTCATTTTTTAATTAATTAAAAGCTCTCAGGGTGCATGCCTGTAATCTCAGTGGTTCAGGAGGCTGAACCAGGAGGATTACAAGTTCAAAGCCAGCTTCAGCAATTCAGTGAGACCTTGTCTCAAAATAAAAAATAGGCTGGGATGTGGCTCAGTCATTAAGCACACTTGGGTTAAATCTCCAGTACAAAAAAAAAAGCCCTCAAAGATAGTCTGTTTCAATTAGAGTAAAGCTTCCCTTTACTCTTTACTCAAGCAATGATCATCAGTCTCAGAGGTTGTCTTCCGAGCTTTTCCTTTAGATAAAATAGATGGTTCTTTCTACAGCATCCCTCTTAAGTGCCAGGCTCCGTGCTAAACTCTTCATCCAGATTACTTCATTAGATCCTGACAATTTAGTGAAGTCTCCATTGTGATCCCCACTTTTTAGACAGAAAACTGAATATCTCTCTCTCTCTCTCTCTTTTAAGAGAGAGGGACAGTGAGAGAGAGAGAAACACAGAATCAATTTTATTTAGTTTTTCGTATGACTTTCGTTGCTCAGACACTTCATTGTGTATGTGGTGCTGGGGTTTGAACCCACGTCCCTGCTCATATGAGGCAAGCCCTGAAACCGCTGAGCCACCCCTCCAGCCCAGAAAAACTGAATCTTAAAGTTGTTTAATATCTTTCCCAGACTCACTTGAGGCCATGTGAAACCAGACTCTCACCAAGAGACCAAGCTCTTGAGCATTACTCCATACTGCCAAAGAATTCAGTTTTAGGATAGGAGGTTAAGCAGACACTTCCCAGATAATGATAAAGCTGGACAGAGCAGAGTCTGGGTTTACATCCAGGGCTGGGATCTGCCCACCTAGGTTTTCTTTTCATCAGTTGCAAATGGGAAGAGAATTATATGTGCTGCTGTCACAGCAAGGGGGTAGAGGGTTTGTGCAATCCATGAAGATCCCAGAGCTAGAAAGGAGAAGAGAGTTCTAAATATAAAGGTGATGTTCTTCTCCCTGTTCTCCAGCTACCACAAGATTGTTGAAATCTGGAGTGAAAGTACCTCTCAGGAGAGGTCTTCTTAGATTCCTTTTGTTAAGGTCTATAGAATTCATTATTGCATCATTTTGCAATCAGTAAAGTCTTTCATTTATCCTAGAGTTTGGTTTTTCACAACTGGTTCTCCCAAAACATGCCTTGCTTTTCTGATAGACTTTAGCTTTCTGTGCACCTCTCAAGGGGAGAATCAAATTAATAACAAGCTGTCAGAGTTCCCCAAAAAGCAAAACGTGGGGCCGGAGCAGTGGCTCTGCGGTGACAGTGCTTGCCTGGCATATACACAGTATGTGAGTTCACACCCCATCACCAGGTACCCAACGAAGTCTCAGAGCAACAAAGACCACATGAAAAACTAAATAAAATTGATTCTCTCTCTCTCCCTCTCTCTCTCTCCCTCTCTCTCTCCTCCCCTCCCCCTATCTCTTTAAAAAACAACAAAAAAAGCAAAGCCTGAGGTAAAAGTATATATGAAGGAGACAGATTTTTTTTTAAGAGCAAGAGACAGTGAGAGAGAATCAATTTTATTTAGTTTTTCGTGTTTTCATTGTTCCACACTTTGTTGTGTGCATGGTGCTGGGATTTGAACCCACATACTTGCACATGCCAGGCAAGCGCCATAGCCAAAGACACAGATTTTTAAAAAAGAAACAATACAAAATAATGAAGTTTGGGGGCTGGATCAGTGGTTCAGTGGTTACAGCACTTGCCTGGCATGCACGAGGACCCAGGTTCGAACCCCAGTGCCACATACACAATGAAGTGTTGGAGCAACAAAAGCCACTTGAAAAACTAAAAAAAAAATGGTTCTCTTTTTTTCTCTCACTTCCCTCTTTCTTTAAAATAATAATAATAATAATAATAATAATAATAATGAAGTTTGGCTTTTATTGTCCAGAGTCTTGGCCATGAATTTTGTATTCCAGAAATTCCTAGGTATGTAATACCTATTTTAATGTAATACCAGTTTTAAATATCTGGCTTGGAATGTGGGGCCAAGTTAGAATAACAAGTGAGTTGTTCCTTATGAAAAATTTAAGTGTGACCTCATTCATATTTGGAAAAAAGTCTTAAGATCTTTCCTCTATACAATTAGAATGATATTTATCTGGATGTATGGAGGCCTGCATCACAAGGAAATCTGTCCTGTACTTGGGTAGCTTAGAAAGGCAAAAGTTCATAGAGAAAACATTGTAACTTGGCAAGTGTTAAATAACGCACAAAGAAATTAGTGAGTGAAAAATATACTTAAAAATGTATTTTCAGATAAAATTAAATGACAATTTGTGTGTGTGTGTGTGTGTGTGTGTGTGTGTGTATGTGTGGTGTGTATGTGTATGTATGTATATACATATATATTTAAGGCCGAGGACTAAACTCAAGACGTTAGCATATGCTAGGTGAGCACTCTGCCACTGAGCAAAATCCCCAATCCTTGTTTATATGTTTATTTCTTTAAATAATAGTTTATTAAAATACTGTATCTTGAAATATCATGGAAAATTTTCATATTGCTCTGACTTATACTCTAAAAAGGTGTTTTTCATGGCACCAATAAATCAGAATATAGCAGAGAGTTTGATTTATAGATCATGTTTTGTCTTATTGAAGAAGGGGAGAGAAGAGGTGTTACAAACATGAGCCAAGATGAATTTATGATTTCCACAGTCAGCTCACCAGGAAAAGGGAATCCTCAACTGCCTGTTCATTCTATATGAATCTAGACCTGGAGTCCAAGTTAGGTGAAACCAAAAATGTAACAGATTCAGTTAATACTACGCTGTTCTTCCATGAAAAATCATTCCTGTAGCTCTTGTTACGTAAGAAAGGAAAGGGATAATTTCTCTAGATTTTTAAAATTTTATATCATAGTCAAGAAGAAAGAGGTTTTACAGTTAGGAGGGAAATAATGCTAATAAATATAAAAACAAAATACACAATAACCTACTGACAGACGAGTTCTTTTTTTATTTTTTGACAGACTGAGTTCTGTGTTGTTTTATTTATATTTTAAATTTATACAAGTGTTTGGAGACTTATAAAGTAAATATTTTATTTTGTACAGGAATTATCTAGACAAGACAGATGCTACAAAGGTAAGAAAACATACACTTTTCTAGAATGCTTTGGGTCTCTTTACCATCATTTATATAGTTTTTAAATAAGTGATTTTAGCATAAAGTCACATTTTAGCATACGTGATAGAGATGCTTAAAGACTCTTTTTTTTTTCTTAAAGAGGGGACAGTGAGAAAGAGAGAAGCAATTTTTTATTTAGTTTTTCATGTAACTTTCATTCCTCGGACACTTGGTTGTGTACATGGTGCTGGGATTTGAACTCGTGTACTCACGCATGCCAGGCAAGCACTGTAACCCCAAGCCACCACTCCAGCCCAGCTTAAAGACTCTTAATAAACTATTTCAAACACCTCAAACTAAAATAATAATGATAATGCTAGTTTTTGTTCCTGTTTCTATTTTAGGAACCAAAAAACAGACAGAATGGCAGATCCCTAGTGTTTGATCCAAAGGGTAAATGATTTATTACTTAGAATGTTTTTGACCAAGATTCTGCCCTAAATATTAATTAAGAAGAGTATTGGAATGATTAAATGTGATTTTCTGATTTAGCAATTAATCTTTTATTATATTATATATTTCAAAATCCCAACTATTTCCCAATTTGAAATTTATGTTGGGGACTTCACTGTTGAAAAAATACTGAGAGTTTTTTCTTCTTTTTCAGAAAAAGTGATGCTTGAACCAAATGAAGCAATGTCAGAGTAAGAAGATATCTTTGGTTGTGCAGCTGATCTATCACATGCCTCTTAAATAATTAGAACTAGATAATGCAACCATTTGTCACCTGATTAAATTTGAAAAGCTAGAAATGCACTTTAGTTTTTCCTTCAGTTAAAGCAATTGTTACTTAAATAGAAGAATATTTAAAGTGAAAAATGAGGGGCTTGAGAGGTAGCTCAGCAGTTACAGCACCTGCCTGGCATGGACCAGTACGCAGATTCAAACCCCAGCACCACATACACAACAAAGTGTTGGAGGAACAAAAGTCACATGAAAAACTAAATTAGAAAAAAAATTGCTTCTCTCTTTCTCTCTCTCTCATTGTCACTTTCTTTAAAAACATGAAAAATAAATTTTGATAAAAATGTACAGGTACAAATATATTCACTTCCACTTTTTACGCTTAAACATCATGTTTCTGTATCTTACTTGTATAATTTCCATTGCTCATTCTGATTTCTCTTTTCTCTTTGCTGATTTCTTTCAGGAATATCTGTAAATGAATATTTATTTTAAACAGATTATTTATTATACTATGAGTCATTACTACTAAAGAAAAAAAATCACCTGAACTAACTATAGAAACCAATATTAAAAAATCATAATATAATATAAAATTCATAGTTAAGTATTAAATACCAACTCTGTTCAAAGCAGTGATTCTAAAAATTCATTAATCCCCATCCTGATATGTTCATCTCCTAACTTTTGAAAAATATGCTATTATTTATTCTATGAAAAACTACAGTTTGAAAGTTGATCATAAAACACATTCTTACAGATTATTGACAAATTTGTTGGTACATTGAGATAGGATTCTTATATCCAGATTCATATTATTGGGGTTGGGAGTGTAGCTATTGAGGGCGAGAGATGTAACTAAGTGGTAGAGCACTTATCTAGCATGTGTGAAGACCTATTCAACCCCCATCACTGAAAAAATAATCACATTATTTTGGTCTATTCTAAATATTATTGGCTGGGAAAATTTTTACTTTATGCATCATATATTTTAATTTTTACTATGGAGCTGAAAATGTCCAACTTGGCTTATGTTGCAGATTTTAATATGTTATATAATTATAGTACATATTTCATATTAAAGAGAAAGAAATATGTAGCAAATCAATACAGAAGATTTCCATTTATTTCAATTTAAAGTTACAACCAATGAGGGGTGGGGCATAGCCCCATTAAGTATATTATTCTACACATATAATTATATGTCCTATTACATACTTGAAAACATACTTAAATTTTTAAAATCTAAGAAATGTTTAGTTATTTTTGAAGGAAATATAAAATATAATTTTAAATAGTGATAATTACAAGCTAATAGATCTTTGGTGAAAATAAATTATTATTGTGTCCATGAATCTGCGTTCATAGATGTGATTAACAGTGGTGGAATTACAGCAGGGGTAATACGCATCCCAAGGCAGATCAAGCCTAGGGATAGATGGAATGCAGCCTGGCTCTACTTGTTTTCTTGATCTCAGTAATAATTGCATTGAACTATCAAACTCCTTTGTGCAAGGAGTGCAAAACGATCAAACACGTTCCCTTGAATTTACTTGCAGAGAAGGAAAGGGTGGTTAACGTAGCCAGCAAGAGTCACAGATGTGTGGCCTTGCTATCTAGTTACTTCATCCAGAGTTAAAGGTGAACAGGACCAGTCTCTCTGAAAAACAATGATCAAGTAGTAAAATTGTGAATTGTGGGGTGACCTTTGCTTGGAGAAGTGTAACTGATGTGCAGTGTTCGTAGATTTTCTCAGTGTACTTTCTATTCCGCTTTTGACCCCACCAATGGTTCCATTGTCTGACTAGGCAAGTAGAATTTGCCAAAAGGTCCCATCTAGGGCTGGAGTGGTAGCTCAGCGGTTTTGGCACTTGCTTGGCAAGCACGAGGACCCAGGTTCAAACCCCAGCACCATGTACACAACTAAGTGTTGGAGCAACGAAGGCCATGTGAAAAACTAAATAAAGTTGTTTCTCTCTTTCTCTGTCTCTCTCACCGTCCCTCTCTCTTTAAAAAAAAAAAAATGGTCCCATCTGGGTGGAATTGGGAAAAACTAGAAGTTTTTTGTCTCTACCAGATGTTTGCTCTAATCTGATGCCTCACTCCAGCCCTAGTCACAGGGGACTAAAGCAAATCCATA
>PVKS010006188.1:0-80044 GCA_004027875.1 Aplodontia rufa
AAAAAAAAAAAAAAAAAAAAAAAAGAAAGCAAGAGAGAAAAAGAAATTTCTCTTGGAATTCAGTGCTTGGAAATATTATTTCCCACAGGAACAAGTCTGCTCTCACACATTCATGAGACAAATGTTCTGAGCACCCATGACCAGGCCCTGGGAATATAGCTATCACGAAGGCAGGCCTCATCCCAGATCTCACAGAGGGTGGAAGATAGACTTTGAAGAATTAAAGAAATGCACAGGTAGGCTGCCTTGGTTCTAATGAGAACAAGAGAGCTATTTCATATTTTTTCCCTTTGTCCTTGGCTGCCTGGAAGCTCCAAGCTACACTGGGAGTCCCAACTGTAACAAGTGTGGGCCCCTACAACATTCATTATTTCAGGTCTTATGTTCTGCTCCTCTGCTTTTCTTTTCTTATGCAGGGTGAACATCCCTAATCTGAAAATTGAAACTCTGAAATGTTGCAAAATCAGAAACTCATTGAGTGCTAACTTGATGCCCAAAGTGGAAAAGTCCACAATGACCCCATCTGTTGGGTCACAGTCAAAACACAGACACACCAAAAATACTGTTAGAAATTACCTTCAGGCTACGTGTAGAAGGTATATACGAATCATAAATGAATTTCTTCAGACTTGGGTCCCATCCCCAAGATATCTATACATGTGTGTGCAAATACTTTAAAATCTGAAATCCAGTTGCATGGTGGCACACTCCTGTCATCCAAATGACTCAGGAGGCCGAGGCAGGAGGATTGCAAGTTCAAAATAAACCTCAGCAACCTAATGAGGGCTTAAGCAACTTAGCAAGACCCTATCTCAAAATAAAAGAAAGAAAAGGGCTGGGGATGTGGCTCAGTGGTTAAGCACCCCCTGGGTTCAATCTTTGGTATCAAAAATAATAATAAAACAAAATCCAAAATACAAAGTACTTTGGTCCCAAACATTTCAGATAAGGGATATTCAACCTGTACACATTTTTGTTGTAAGTGGTCCCAAATCTCTTACAGAAAAAAGCAGATCATAAAGGAAAAAAATCATGGTCACTTTTTTGTTGCTGTTGTGTAATCTGAAGAGGCATCCACAAGCTAGAAAATTATTACTGAATTTTGAAATGCAACCTATAACTTTGAGAGAAGCAAATTTTTAAGCTTTTTCATTTTTTTCTTTTGCAGTACTGGGGGTAGAACTCAGGGCCTCATGCATGCTGCGTAAGAGATGAGCTACATCACCACCACCACCCCCTTTTTTGAGACAGGGTTTTTTTTTTTTTTTGAGAGTGAGAATCTATTTTATTTAGATTTTCATGTGGCTTTTGATGCTCCTAGACTTTGCTGTGTATGTGGTGCTGGAGTTTGAACTCTCGTCCTCACGCATGCCAGGCAAGTGCTGTAACCGCTGAGCCAAGTTCCAGCCTCGAGACAGGGTCTTGCTAAGTTGCCCAGGCTGACCTGGAACTTGTGATCCTGCTGCCTCAGCCTCCCCAGTAGCTGGGATTACAAGTATAGACATAACACCTGACTTTTATGATTTCTTTTCTTTTTCTCTTTTTTTGTGCTCTATCTAATGTCGCATAAGAAATAGGTGGGGGCTGGCTGGGTGGTTACGGCGCTTGTCTGGTGTGCGCAAGTACGTGAGTTCAAACCCCAGCAACACGTACACAACGAACTGTCCAAGGAATGAAGTGAAAAACTAAATAAAAATTAAATAAAAAAACTAAATAAAAAACTAAATAAAAATTGCTTCTCTCTTTCTCTCTCATTGTCCCTTCTTTCTTTAAAAAAAAAAAGAAAGAAAGAAAGAAAGAAAAAGAAAAAGAAATGGGTGGTGGTGCATGCCTGTAATCCCAGCAACTTGCAAGGCTAAGGCAGGAGGATCATGAGTTCAAAGCCAGCCTCAGCAACTTAGTGAGGCCCTGTCTCAAAATAAAATATAAAAAGGGCTGGGGATTTGGCTCAGGGCTTAAGGGCCCCTGGGTTCAATCCTAGGTACCAAAACAAAACAAAATAAGAAATGGGTTTGCAAGCGGAGGGTTGGGTATAAACTGGAATTGAAGGTCTGCAGTTCAGTTGCCAGCACCGGTGGCCTAAGTCCCCAACCCTACACTGCTTTTCCAGCCCTATCTGCTCCCTGAATCACCCAACAGGGGAGGGAGGCAACACTTAGAACTCAGCCTTCGATCTAAGTTATCCTAAGCCTCACTGCCTGATTTCTCCTTGTATAAATGGTACAGAGGGTGCCATGTCTGTTCTGTGGTAATGAGGGGGCGGGGTGGCAGGGCTCCAGCACATTTACCTGCCGAAACCACTCGGGAACCACTTGGGAACGTGAATGGTGACAATGTTTACAATGCCTTATCCTGGCTTGTTTGGAATCAAAACTCAATCCTAGTTGAAACTGTAGTCTAAACATCAAGCGATTTCCCTCCCTGGGGGTTGTTCCACACCGACAGCTTCTCCTTGGGCTCTGAAGGGTGAAGAGCATTTCAGCTGAAAGTGGGAGGATGGATAGGGACTCAACATTTCCTGGGGCTGGAGCAGTGGCTCAGCACTTGCCTGGCAAGCACGAGGACCCGGGTTCAAACCCCAGCACCACTTACACAACTAAGTGTTGGAGCAACTAAAGCCATGTGAAAAACTAAATAAAGTTGTTTCTCTCTTTTTCTGTCTCTCTCACTGTCCCTCTCTCTTTAAAAAAAAAATTATCTTAAGGGATCCCTATGGGGACCTTTGGTTGGAGAAGATCATGCCCTCCGGTACCACTTACTGCTCTCCATCCCTCCCTTACTGCCTCTCCCCAACCCTGCAAGGTGACTCCTGACACAAAGACATTACGGGACAGGGCAATAGTTAGAGCTAAGGCTTCAGCATCTGACGAAGCCGGATTTAAATTCCAGGTCTTCCCCATCACCGTGACTTTGGACAAACCACTTAGCCTCTCTAGAGCCTCAGTTCCTCGGTAGAGTGTGGATAAAATAATTATAAATAAGAATAATAAAAATGAGGAGGAAGAAGAGAGGGGAAGAACCAGAAGGCCAACTTCTCCCACTTCCACTCTACCCCAATGCCTCCAGGAGGACGATGGGCTATGTTCTTCCAGAAGAGGTCACATGTCACTCTGGTCCTGGTCACATTACCCTATCCCCTCCTTTTTTTTCCCTTTTTTGGTACAGTTTGAACCTAGTGGTGCTCCACTTCTGAGTCACATTCCCAGACTTTTTTTTTTTTAATCTTTTATTCTGAGACAGAGTCTGGCTAAATTGCTCAGGCTAGCCTTGAATTTACAATCCTCTTGTGTTAGCCTCCCCTGTAGCTGGGATTATAGGTGTGCACCACCATGCCCTGCTTGATTTCAAGTATCCTAAATCCCTCCCGCTATGAGCAGGGTCTTTAATGTGTCTAAAGAAGTACCATCTAAACTGGGTGTGGTGGCCCACTCCTGAATCCCTGTGGCTAAGGAGGATGAGGTAGGAGAATCCCAAGTTTGAAGCCAGCCTCAGTAATTTAGTAAGGCCCTAAGCTACTCAGTGAGATCATGTCTCAAAATAAAATGGTTAAGTGCCCCTGGGTTCAATCTCTGGTATAAAAAAAATACTGTCTAAAATTTAAAAATGTTAATAATGATCACCCAGGGCTGGAGCAGTGGCTAAGTGATTTGGAGCACTTGCCTGGCATGAGTGAGGACCCTTCTTCAAACCCCATCACCACATACACAACTGTCAGAGAAACAAAAGCCAGATGAAAAACTAAATAAAGTTGGTTTTCTCTCTGTCTCACTGTCTCCCTCTCTCTTTAAAAAAAAAAAAAAAAGATCACCCATATTTTTTTGTTTCATGGACTGTGCTACCTGGATTCTTTTTTTTTTTTTCTTTCTTTCTTTCTTTTTTTCTGGTACTAGGGATTGAACCCAGTGGCACTTAACCACTGAGCCATGTCCCATTTTTAAAAATTTTTTATTCGCTAAGTTGCTTAGGGCCTTTCTAAGTTCCTGAGGCTGGGCTTGAACTTGTGATCCTCCTGCCTCAGCCTCCAAAGTCACTGGGATGCCTAGCTCCCCTTCTTCTTCTGTTTTTTTCCTAAAGAGAGAGGGACAGTGAGAGACAGAGAGAGAATCAATTTTATTTAGTTTTTCATGTGGCTTTTGTTGCTCCAAGACTCCGCTGTGTATGTGGTGCTGGGGTCTGAACTCATGTACTGAGCATGCCAGGAAAACCCCGTGACCACTGCTCCAGCGCCCCCTTTTTTCTTATTTTCTATCATTTTCCTCTTGCAGTACTGGGGAAAGGCTCTAGATGGGAAATCCAGAAAACTGTTTCTAGGCTGGCTCCTTTTGTAGCTTGCTGCGTGACTTTGGGCAGGTCACACGATTTCTCTGGCTCTCTCCCCACATCTGAGAGGGGAGGACCAGATAGTCGCTGAGGGCTCAGATTACAAAAAAACAGACAGACCCCTTAGAATGGCCATGCCCTTGAACTCACCAACAGCTCAGGACTCCCTTTCATCTCCAATACAACTCCCTCTGACCCTGACCCCTTCCCCTGGACACTGGGCACAGCTGAGAATTCGGCTCATCAAAGCCCCAGGCTCTAGGGACTTCACACCTCCCTCCTGCCCAAACCGCCCCCACAGCAGGGTCAAAGTCCACAGGGACAGGAAACCTAGGGCAGAAAAAAGAGATAGGACTCTCACTGCCGTCCCTCTTCTGCACTCCCACTCCAAAGGTGGAAAGCTGTATATCTCAGAAGAGCCCAGCGCTGCAACAGCTGGGATGGGGGGTGGATTCCAGACAGGAAGGGCTTCAAGGCCATGTGTACACCTGCAAATGCAGGGTCCATGGCAAGCAGCCGGGTGAGACCCTTGGACAAGAGTTTCTCCCACCCAATTCCCTAACTCTCTGGACAAACTATGGATAGCCCAACACAATCTACAAGCCTTGTTTTCTGGCTCTGTGTGGGGTTTTTTGTTGTTGTTGTTGTTGGTACTGTTTTGTTTTTGAAGTATTGGGGTGCTCTACCTCTAAACCATACCCCCCCAGCTTTTTATTTTATTTTTAAGAAAGGATCTAAGTTCTCTAGTCTGGCCTCAAACTTCCAATCCTCCTTCCTCATCCTCCCAAGTTGCACCTGGGACTACACAGCTGTGCACCGTCATGCTCAGCTGTGTCTCTGCTTTTGACCGACTTCTTTGGCTCATCTTTCCTAGCCAGGGCTGGGGATGAAACGTGGGGAGTGAGGCGCTGCAGTCCCTTAGGTCTAGGGTGGCCGGAGATCTGGTGCTTCGTGCCCAAGTCCAAGCCTCTACCTCACCCTCTCTATCCTCAGCATTGTGACCTTTATTTTGCTGGGGCTGGGTCAGGGTGAACTGGGGACAGCTTGCTGTTGAGGACATGATCGTCCCTGCCCCCCAGATAACTGTTGCCTTTGATTAACCTTTAAGTTTCATAAAAGCAAGTTTTGTGGCCCATACCTGTTTTCGGGAGTGTTCTTCAGAGGTGCGGATGTGTTCCTTCTTGCTAAGGACTAGATTGATCAAAGCAAGCTGGTGGGAAACTCTCTGTGCAACTCAGTAACTGTTCTGGCGATTGCTGAAGGGTTAGAGTCACCTTGCAAGCACTCTCCCTAGCCAGCCCTGCATCCAAATTGCTTCTGCAGTTTGTACAGAAGTCCAAGCATGTATAGCTGTCCACAGCAGCCTGCCACCAGGATTACATACAGAAAGTAGGGTAATGACAGCCTAGGACATTTTATAGGAGACTCTCGCACCCTAGGCTTGAATGTATATCCTTCAAACTGAGGGTTGCTTCTGCCCGTTGCTCAGATGGGGAAACTGAAACCTGGGGAACTGCTCAGGGCCTCTGGTGCAAGGCAGGGTCCTCTACCTTCAGGGAGAGGCGTGTGGGGGTTAACCTCTCCCTTCTGAACCTCTTCAGCAGGCAAGTGACCTGATTTAGGAAGCCTAAATCTAGTTCCAGCTCTGCCACTCACATGTGGGTGATAGCAAATGCCCCCTTCCATGCCTTCCTCTGATGCTTGGGGGCTACTGCTCTGTGATTAGCTGGTAGCTGCTTACGTCATTTCTCTCTGGCTCTAGAAGGGCCAATTTTGGGGTCCTGGGGAAGGAATGCCTGAGCCCAAAGCACTTGATCCCTGCCGGTGTGAAGGTTTCGTACAAAATACCCACAATTACTGCCTCCAGCATCGCCTCCCCCTCCTGCCCTGCAAGATTCTCTTTCCTGTAGTCAGGGCGGAGCCCCCCAGAAAAGGCAAAGTCTATGGAACAGCCTAGCAAAGCCCAATGAGGTCAAATGGGAGGTGGGGCTTGAGATCTGGATTCAAATCCCAGCTCCTCTACTTCTTCCTGTGTGACTTTGAATCAGCCACTTAACTTCTCTGAACCTTGCCTTTGTCTGTGTTCGTAGACTAAATGACAAGCACTTGCCAGCCTCAGCACAGTATCTGGAACCTGGCAAGCACTAGAGAAGGGTGTGATTTCAAATCCGGGGCCCCTTCATCCACCTAGGGACAGATCTGAGCACCCAAGGGCTCCCTCCCGGGAAACTTGGGAGCGTGGGGGGGGGTCTTCACTTCCCGCGCGCCCTCACCCGCACTCACTTGGGTAGCGAAAGTAAAATTCATTGTTCGCGTTACTGTGATTGCCCCAGTGCCAGAGAGCAGCGTCGGTTTCGTGGTTGTAGCGGACAAAGACGGCAAAAAGGATGATGGTGGCACCCTGGAAGAGGAGGCACAGCAGCGGCAGTTGCAGTCGCCGGCCCGCGGCACGGCGGGGAGACCCGGCCATGGGACAGGGACTTAAGTCTCCGACTTGGGCTAGGATTCGCCGCTTGCAGCGCAGAGCCGGGCACTCGCGGGGCGAGTCTGGCTGGTATCACCGGGAGAAGCCCCGCCCCGATCCCCGCCCCGCCAAGAGGCCACGCCCTAGGCCACGCCCCCGACTGCCAAAGACCGGAGCCCGGAGGTGAGGGTCCTGCAGGGTCCCAGCCACTGCTTGCGGTGGGCAAGGACTTGAAGAGATCGGCGTGCGGACTCCCAGATCTTTTCTCCCTCGGCCCAGATAACCCTGCCATTATTCTGATTGGGACAGGTCTTTGGAAATGACCCTGTACAGGCGCCCTGTGTTCTGCCTTTCTAGGGCACAGTGCTGACCCTACTGAAAAATACAAAGATCAAGAATGGAGCTAAACAGGCTCTCCAGGCATGGACCAGGCTGGGGACGTCTGAGTTTCGGCAATAGAGCCCCTTACCCTCTTCCAAGCTTCCCCCACCACCCTCCCCCTAGTCTGAACCCCATCCAGTGCACACTGGCTCCCTGCTCCACCCAATGTGATGTGAGAGTTCTTGGGCTGCCTTGGCAGCTGCAGAGGAGGGAGGCTGATGGAAAGAGGCCTTCTCAGGAATTGGGTCTCTCATTACACAAGTGACATTTGCATCCTAGGAAGTCCTGGACTGTGAGATGGCAGACTTTCACTGAGCGCTTACTGTGAGCCAGGCTGTAGAGATGAACCAGACGGCTCCTCCCTCCCGGACACCCTGCCTAGCCCCGATAGAGACATTTGAGGGTGTACAAAGACAGAGAGTGTGTTACTGCGGAGTGAACCCAGGGGCGCTCTACCACTGAGCTAAAACCCGAGCTCTTTTTATTCTTTGAGACAGGATCTTGCTAAGTTGCCCAGGCTGTCCTTGAAGGTTGACCCTCCTGCCTCAGCCCCCTGAGTTTCTGGGGACTAGGCTAACCCCATGCCTAGCTAAGAGGGAATTTAGTTACCACTGGGGTAAGTGTGTGACTCAGAGAAACTCAAAGGCTATGGGGGTCTAGGAGGAAAGGCTGTCAAGCTCGCAGAGGTGAGAGGGACAGAGGAAATGGAGATGGAAATACTTTCTGGAAAGGTTATGTTTGAAGGCAATCTGGAAGGACAGTCTAGGAATTGGACAGAGGAAGAAGGAAGAGGAGACATTTTAAGAAGTGGGAGCAGGGGCTGGAACAATGGTTCAGTGGTTGGAGCACTTGCCTAGCATGTGCAAGGACCCAGGTTTGAACCCCACCACCATGTACACAACTAAGTGTCGGAGAAACAAAGGCCAGATGAAAAACTAAATAAATTCTCTCTCTCCCTCCCTCCCTCCCTATTTATTTATTTATTTTTAAAGAGAGGAGAACAGTAAAGAGAAAATCAATTTTATTTAGTTTTTCATGTGGCTTTCGTTGCTCCAACACTTTGCTATGTACGTGGTGTAGGGGTTCAAACCCATGTCCTCACGCATCCCAGGCAAGCATCATACTGCCGAACCACTGCTCCAGCACCTCTCTCCCTCTTTTTTTTTCATATATATATATCTATATATATCTATATAAATATATATATCTTTTAAAGGACAGAGAGAGAGAGAGAGAGAGAGAGAGAGAGAGAGAATCAATTTTTATTGAGTTTTTCACATGGCTTTTGTTGCTCTGACACTTAGTTGTGTATGTGGGTGCTGGAGTTTGAACCCGTGTACCTGCGCATGCCAGGCAAGCACCGTAACCGCCAAGCCACCGCTCCAGCCCCTCTCTCCCTCTTTAATAAAAAAAAAAAAAAAAGTGGAAGCAGCACAGACAGATGTCTGGCAGTGTAAGTGCTCAGTGTATTCAGGAACTGAGGCCAGGGTGGGGGAGTCTTGCTAAGGTACATGACTTCCAGCCAATGGGTACTGGGCTACCGAAGGGCTCTAAACAGGTGGAGGACCCTGGCACCTGACACCTGCAGTGTATGAGAAGCTTGCCCCTTCTTAGGAATGAATAGGGATAGTGGCATCGTGGAGTTTGGACCCTCTTCCTTTCTCCTCCAGCCTAGAATGGACTTTGGGAGATAGTTGGATTCCAAGTTTCCCGTGTTCCTCACCTAAGTACCCCCCAGGGCACATGAGGGAGCAGGAATCAGCCTTGATAGCCTGGCTTCCAGCTGGCTCAACAGTCTCTCTGGCCCTCAGCGGTCCCTGTCTAGAAGTGGTCACTACTTGGGCTGCAGGAAGGCTATTTTCCCACACTTCTGGTGGCAGGTCAAGTGGGGGATGTCTGGTTATCAGCCTTTGGAGCATGATTCAGCATCCAAAGACCCAACCTTCTGCCCCAGAGACTTGTCCTGAGCCCTGTTTGGGAGCAAGGCTTGCTCTGAGCTGTCCCAGCAGGTTCTAGACAGGCCGTGTGAGGGGAGGAGTCTTGAAAGCCTGCAGAACCAGAGAAGAAGGAGAAGTGAGCTGGGCTTCCCAGCACCTGGGTGCTGCTTCCAGCCTCCTCCTTTTCTGTCACACAAGCCGTCTCCCTTTGTCCACTCTCACCCCCATACTGAGATTAAACCCAGGGGGGGCACCCTACCACTGAACTGAACTGCATCCACAGCCTTTATCTTTTTTTTTTTTTTTTCTTTTTAGAGAAGGACAGTGAGAGAGAGAACCATTTTTTTTTCTCTTTTTTTTCAGGGCTGAGGACCGAACTTGGAGCCTTGCGCGTGCTAGGCAAGTGCTCTGCCACTGAGCTAAATCCCCAACCCCAGGGAATCAATTTTTATTGAGTTTTTCACATGGCTTTCATTGCTCTGACATTTAGTTGTGTATGAGGTGCTGGGGTCTGAATCTGTGTACTTGCATATGCCAGGCAAGCGCTATAACCATTGAGCCACCACTCCAGCCCAGCCCTTATCATTTTGTTTGAGATAGGACCTTGCCAGATTGCTGAGATGGGCCTCAAACTTGCCATCCTACTGCCTCAGCCTACCAAGTTGCTGGGCACCACTGTGCCCAGCCACACCCAGCTGGATTTTCCTATTTTAACAGCCCTAGTCCAGCAAAGAGGAAGAATTAGTTCTGAGGGTCCCCTTGACCCCACTCTTCCCCCACCCCCAAGGACTCCCTTGCAAAGCTGTCACCTGGGAGGGCTACCCTGGACCACCAAATGCTATGGAGAGGCTCAGTCCACATTTTCTTTTGGATGACCAATTTATGTCAGACCCCTGGTCCTCCCCTCCTACCTCCTATGGATTGGTAGCTCTGATATGGTAAGGGGCTCCTCACCTCACTCCTCCCTCCATTCCAGGTCTCAGAGGGGCTGCTACCTGCACCACCAGCTCCCATCCTGACTGACCTGTGGTCTGCCCAATCTTTGACCTTCCTTCTCTAGTTTCCCTCAGTGACCAGGCCAGCACCTGAAGGGTGGCCAAGGGAAACCAGCGTTTGCTGCCTGCCCTGGCCCAGCCTAGCCAGGCTGTCCCCGGACCCAGTTACTGAGGTTATTGAGTAACTCGAGGTTGCTCAGAGCCGCTTCTACCAGGTTCACGTCTTACTCCTTGCCCTTTCAGCTAGGGAATCCCCAAAGCCATTTGGCTCCTTGACTGCATTGAGCCCTCCCCGGTGTTTATGGGAAGAAAACCGAAAATGAGCGAATCACCAGAGTCGTGAAAGCATTTTTTGTTGCTTCATTCGTTTATTCCTCCCTTCTTTCCACCCCATCCCTCCCATCATTCCTCCCTTCCTCCATTATATCCTTACCATATGAACTTGGGAAAGTTATGGAGCCTTTCTTTTTTATTATTTTTTATTAGTGCATTATAGTCATACATAATGATGGGAATAATTGTCACATATTCCTAGATGCACACAAATCTGCAATATAATTTGTTCAGTACCCCCCCTGCACCCCTCTGCCTCCCTCCTCCCATCCCCCAATCCTTGCCTTTCAACAGAGCCTTTCTTGAATCTCAGTTTCCTTATCTGTGGGAGTAGTGCTGTTTCCTATGAGGATTTCAAATGATTTATGTACATTGCTGGTATTTTTGCAGACATTCAACGGATGGGATGGTGATTATTATTCTGATTGGCTGAGCAGGGTAAGCAAACGGGTTGCTGGCTCCTACACACTCTGGGACACATGGTGTCTCCGAGGAAAGGGACAGATGGAGGGGGCAGGCTCTGTCCTGGTGCATTCTCCTGTCTTTGGCTGGAGGGGAATGGGCAGCAGGGACTGGGGACTTAGAATGGGCACATTTGGAAAGGGTCATCAGACAACTCTTAAACAGTGATTTGGGAAAAGGGAGAGCTTTCCTTCATTCAATAAATGTATACTGAGGAACTGGAGCAGGGGCTCAGCGGTTATGGAGCTTGCCTGGCATGTGCAAGGATGCGGGTTTGAACCCTAGCACCCCGTACACAATGAAGTGTCAGAGCAACGAAAGCCATGTGAAAAACTGAATAAAGTTGATTCTTTCTCTCTCACTGTCCCTCCCTTTAAAAAAAAAATATATATATATATATATATAGAGAGAGACCACTGCAGAGGTGGCTCAGTGGTAGGGCGATTGCCCAGCATGCACCACTACATGCACAACCAAGTGGTGGAAAAATAAAAACCAGATGAGAAAATAATTTTTTTTTAAAGAGAGAGGGACAGCGAGAGAGACAGAGAAAGAGAGAAACAACTTTAGTTTTTCACATGGCCTTCGTTGCTCCAACACTCAGTTGTGTACGTGGTGCTGGGGTTTGAACCCGGGTCCTCGTACTTGCCAGGCAAGTGCCGAAACCACTGAGCCACCACAACAGCCCCAAGATGAGAAAATAAGTTAAAAATTAACTTTCTCTTTTCTTCACTCTTAAAAAAATGTATATTGACCACCTACTATGTGCCAGATACTATGCTCAGCACTGAGGATTTGATGGAACAAGATCTAGCCCTTGCCCTGGGTGGGGGTTCCTTCTGCAGCGGATGTAAATGAACAGTCAGATCATCATTGATAGGCCCATGGGGACACTAGGAAGACATTCCTAACCATATGGGGGTGGGCAGGGCTTTCCAGAGGAAACGGTGTTTGTGTTGATACCCAGTCTAATTTCACAACTAGAGTAGATGTGGGGAATTCATTTTTATCTGGACACTCTGATATGGAAATAGAAACAAAGCTCTATTAGAGAGTTCCTCAATACCCACTTTTTGGGGGTGAACAAACCCCAGATTTTAATCTTCCCCCAAAAAACAATTGCCACTTCAGCCCTGTGAAAAAGACAGTTACATTTACATACATGGCACCATAAAAATTAAATATGGTCTTTTTTCTCCAGAGGATCACAATATTTGCCTCCACAAAATCGGATTATTTATGTTTGCTTTCCTTCATCTAACCAGGCACAGTGGCATATACCTGTAATCCCAGGACTCGGGGGGCTGAGGCAGGAGGATCGCAAGTTCAAGGCCAGCCTCAGCAACTTAGTGAGACTCTGTCTCAAAAAATAAAAAGGACTATAGGTGTGGCTCGGTGGTACAGTGCTCCTGGGTTGAATCCCCAGTTCAAAAAATTTTTAAAAAGAAAGGTTTTCCTTCATCTATAAAGTAAAAATGATGGTACCTAGGGAAGAAAATTTGTAAGAAGGCAATTATTGCAAAGCTGGGAGTTGAACTCAGGCATGCTCTACCACTGAGCCACATCACCAGCCCTTTTTATATTTTATTTCGAGTCAGGGTCTCGCTAAGTTGCTGAGGCTGGTTCTGAACTCACAATCCTCCTGTCTCAACCTCCAGAGTTCCTGGGATTACATGTGTGCACCACAGTGCCCAGCTCCAAGGAAAATTTTCGTTTTATTTATTTTTTTCAAAGAGAGAAAGAGAGGGAGTTAGAGAAGGAGAGAATCAACTTTATTTTTTTCATCTGGGTCTTTTTTTTTTTTTTTTTAGAGAGAAGGACAGTGAGAGAGAGAGAGAGGGAGAGACAGAGAGATCAATTTTTATTGAGTTTTTCACATGGCTTTCGTTTCTCTGACACTTAGTTGTGTATGTGGGTGCTGGGGTTTGAACCCGTGTACTTGTGCATGCTGGGCAAGCACTGTAACCGCCGAGCCACCGTTCCAGCCCTGGGTCTTGTTTTTCTGACACTTAGTTGTGTATGTGGTGCTGGGATTTGAACCCGGGTTCTCATGCATGCCAGGCAAATGCTATAACCACTGAGCCACTGCTTCAGCCCCCCAAGGAAAGTTTTTTTTTTTTTTTTTAAGAAAGAGAGGACAGTGAGAGAGAGAGAGAGAGACAGAATCGATTTTTGTTTAGTTTTTCACATGGGTTTCATTACTCTGAGACTTCCTTGTGTACGTGGTGCTGGGATTTGAACTCGTGTACTTGCGCATGCCAGGCAAGCGCCATAACCACTGAGCCACCGCTCCAGCCCCAGGAAAGTTTTGAAAAGCTGGAAATTGTGAAAGATGAGAACATGGCCCAAAACGAGAGGACCTAAGTCAGAGTCAGTCAGAGTTCAAGTTCTATCCCAAAGAGATTTTGAACAAACTGCGTGAACCTCAGTTTTCACATCTGTTATGTGAAGACAATAACACAAATCTCAAAGGAGGTGTGTGCCCAAATTAGGTTAATGCCCCCCAAAACACATGATGGGTTTTCAGTTCCCAGTAGCACAAGACATGGTGATTACTGTTGTTATTCAGGAAACTCGTGAGTAAATGGTGTGGCTGTGTCTTTTTCCTCTCCCCCCTCTTCCTCCTGCTTCTGGCCTCCTGCTAAGAACTGTATTTAACTTTCTGAGACAAAGGACAGTTGGGCCTCAGTTCTTTGTTTTGAACATGTTCAATTAATTCTCAAGAGCCTAACTGGCAGGGGGATGCATACAGAGCAAAAGCAGGAGGGAGCACCAGGTCGCGGAGGCCTTTCTTGTAGGAATAGGCTGCAGGGATGAGACTGCAGTCAAAGGGAACTGGGTAGGGGCTAGAGCAGTGGCTCAGTGGTGGTTCAGTGGTTACAGCGCTTGCCTGGCATGAACTGGTTCGAACCTCAGCACCGCATACACAATTAAGTGTCAGAAAAACAAAAACCAGATGGAAAAATAAATAAAATGGATTCTCTACTTCTCTCTCACTCTCTCCTTCTCTCTTAAAAAAAGAGAGTGGGTGAGAAGACCCAGCCCCGCCCCACTCCAGGTTCTCTTCTCCAGTTCTCCCAGGTATTCTGCCATCACCAAACACACCAAAAACACACTCCACCCTGGATAGACAAGGAAATATGGCTCCCGTCTCACCCCTTCCCTCCACTAGACCTTGCTGTGCACAAGCATCCTGCGGTTACACCCCTGTTCCCTCTCCCAGGCCAGCGGCATCCTCCCTTCTCTGCTGTCCCCAAACGTGAGTGGCATTTTTTCAAGAGCATCTCTCCTATCTGGGAAGGATCCACATCAGGGGATTAATGCTCTGATTAGGTGAAGACTCTCATAACCCAATCATTTCACTCTGAACCTTCTTGCGTTGTCTCTCATATCTAAACCATAATAATTTTTTTTTTAAGGGCTGAGGACTGAACTCAGGGCCCTGGGCATGCTAGGCAAGCGCTCTGCCACTGAGCTAAATCCCCAACCCCTAATTGTAAATCTTATCTGCCCAGGATCTGGTGATGAACTCCCTGGGCAGGGTGGGAGGAGCCAGGATGGAGTGGAAGAGACAATTTCTTAAATTTTGTGTGTGTTTATGGAGCAGTACTAGGGATTGAACCCAGGAATCCTGTATCGCTGAGCTACATCCCCAGCCCCCCTTTTTTTTTTAATTTTGAGACAGAGTCTTGTTAAGTTGCCCAGTCTGGCTTCCAACTTGCAATTCTCCTGCCTCAGCTTCCAGAGATGCTGGGATTATAGGCATGCGCCACCATGCCCAACTGATTTCCTAAAATCTGCCAAGAGCTACTCCCTCTGAGCAGCTTGTGACTGCCAAAGAGGGATCAGAGTGAGCCAGGAACACGGGAGAACTTGTCCTCCTCTAGAGGACATCCAGGGACATGGGCAGGTTACTCTGGGGCTTCATTTCTATAACCCTGCCTGGGTCCCAAGTTCCTGAGAGGAAGGTGAAAGTGAGAACTATAGCTTTTGATGGCACTGAGCAAAGCTGTAGTCATTCAGTCCTTCCTTTAATAGCCTTTGAGCCCCACATGCAAGGTCAGGCACGGTTTTTGCTCTTGTGGAGCTAATAATCTAGCAGGGGAGACACACGACAAACTCACCCAAATAGATAAAGAAGATGAAGGGAAACCAAGCGGGGCCAGAGGAGAGAGTGGCCACCGTGCTATTAGATTGCTCTAAAGGGAAGGCTTCAGGAGAGAGGGGAAAAGTGAGGGAGGGGATCACACCAGACTTATGGGGTAGGGCCTCCCAGGTAGAGGGAACAGCAGAGGCACAGCTCCTAAGGTAGGGGTGTGCAACCTTGACCCCACCCAGGTGAAGCAGCCCCAGCGCTGAGCAGAGTCCTTTCTAGAGCTGCGGGATTTAATACCTTCCTGTGGTTTTTTTTCTAAGAGAGAGGGACAGTGAGAAAGAGGTAGAATTCATTTTATTTAGTTTCTCATGTGGCTTTCGTTGCTCCGACACTTCTTGTGTACGTGGTGCTGGGGTTCGAACCCCTAACCTCTTGCACACCAGGCAAGCGCTGTAACTGCTGAGCCACGGCTCCAGCCGCCCTCCTGCCGTTTTCATCCCACCCAGCCTCTCTGTTCCTTGCCTATCTCCGTTGTGGTGCTGCTAACTGAGCCCAGAGCTCTGGATGGGTTCAGAGCTGCAGGGTCTGACCTGCCCCTCCCCACTGGGTTCTGATTCCTTCCGTTTTCTCTTAGGGGACCAGCCACACTGAGGCAACCTGCCATCCAGCAGTTAGCAGCCATTGCTCCCCTCTTCGCCCTAGAACTTGCAGCTCCAGCAGCTGCAGCCCAGGTCAGCAGGTGAGGCAGGGGCAGAGGGGAAAGGGGTACATCTCATGCTTTGGGCTGTGCTGTGCTCTCTGTCTTGCCTTTATCTTCTCTTCTTCTCTGATAAGTTTGTAGACAGTATTATCCTGCTCACTTATTAATTAATGTCTATTAATCTACTTACATACTTAATGTATTAGTCATTTAAATATCCAGCCAGGTACTATTCTATGCATTGGTTATATAACAACGAAAAACCCATCAAGATCAGGAGAAAAGAGCTACATGGGAGGCTGAGGCAGGAGGAGTGCAAGTTCAAGGCCAACAGGGGCAACTTACATTGTCTCAAAAAATAAAAAGGGCAGCTGGGTGCAGTGATGCACTCCTGTAATCCCCAGTGGCTTGGGAGGCTGAGTCAGGAGGATTGAGTCAGGAGGATTGATTGCAAGTTCAAGGTCAGCCTCAGCAATTTAACAAGGCTGAAGACACTTAGTGAGACCCTGTCTCAAAATAAAAAATAAAGGGGCTGGAGCAGTGGCTCAGCGGTTACGGCGCTTGCCTAGCATGCACAAGTACATGAGTTCAAACCCCAGCACCATATACACAATGAAGTCTCAAAGCAATGAAATCCACATGAAAAACCAATTAAAATTGATTCTTTCTTCCTCTCTCTCTCACTGTTCCTCTCTCTTTAAAAATAAATTAAAAAAAATAAAAAGGACTGGGCATGCGGCTCAGTGGTTAAGTGCACTTGGATTCAATCCCTGGTACCTAAAACAAATAATAAAAAAATAAAAAGGACTAGGGATGTAATCAGTAGTAGACCACCAGCAGGTTCACTCCCCAGTGCTGCTAAGACAAACTAGGAACAATAACAAACAAAAAAACCACACTGATGTGAATTTTCTTATTAATTTTCTTGGGGGCAGGGTACTGGGGATTTGTGCATCATCCCCAGCCCTTTTTTTCTTTTCATTCTTTTCTTTTGGAGATAGGGTTTCACTGAGTTACTTAGGGCCTCACTGAGTTGCTGAGGGTGGCTTTGAGCTTTTGATCCTCCTGCCTCAGCCTCCCGAATTGCTGAGATTACAGGTGTGTGCCACAGAACCTGGCTCCAAAACATTTATTAGTAGTGTTTTAAAATGTGTCAGTACTGGGGCTGGAGCAGTGGCTCAGCGGTTTTGATACTTGCCTGGCAAGCACAAGAACCCACGTTCAAACCCCAGCACCATGTACACAACTAAGTGTTATGTTAGAGCAACTAAGGCCATGTGAAGGACTAAATAAAGTTGTTTCTCTCTTTCTCTGTCTCTCTCACTGTCCCTCTCTCTTTAAAAAAAAAAAGTGTCAGGACTTCTGGGAATAGTAGTGCATGCCTGTAATCCCAGTGGCTCGGGAGGCTGAGGCAGGAGGACTGCAAGTTCAAAGCCAGCCTCAGCTACTCAGCAAAGCCCTAAGCAACTTAGTGAAACCCTGTCTCAAAATTTAAAAAAATTAAAATGGGGTGCTAGGGATGTGGCTTAGTGGTTAAGTGACAGGGGGTCCAACCCCGGGATAATACTAGTAATGACAATAATTAGAAACAAAAAAGAGGGGTTGGGGATTTAGCTCAGTGGCAGAGTGCTTGCCTAGCATGTGCAAGGCCCTGAGTTCGGTCCTCAATCCTGAAAAAAAAAAAAAAAAGAACTGGAGATGTGGCTTGATAGATGAGTTCAATTCCTGGTACCAAAAAAGTAGAAAAAAAACAACAATAGGGGCTGGATCGGGGCTCAGTGGTTACTGCGCTTGCCTGGCATGCGCAAGTACGTGAGTTCAAACCCCAGCACCACGTACACAGTGAATGAAGTCTCGGAGCATCAAAAGCCACATGAAAAACAAAATAAAATTGTTTAAAAAAGAAAAGAAAAGAAAAACAAACAAACAAAAAAAAACCCCACAAAAAACAAACCAAAAAACCCCTCAAAAACACAATGTCACTACTGGAAACTGGTGACCGACTTTGCATGAAACTCCTGTGAACTTTTTTGTGAATCTCAGAAGATGAAAAATCCTGTTTTGGGGAATGGAGAAGACGGACTAGGAACAGGCAAGACATGAGACAGGGTGTCTTGGGGAGCAAGCATGTTTTCTCCCTTGAGCACGCCCAGAGAACCCCTCCAGGTTCTGAATCCCCCTTTCCAAATTTCATTTCTTCCCAGCTCTGAACACACCCAGAGCTCTGCTTTCAGTTAGCAGCTCCATAACTCCAAAGGCCAGTCAGGGTGGAAACTGCAGGAGGGTGTTGAAGGAAGCTGGCTGCTTGGCTGGGAAGCAAGGGGGTACAATTTCCCTGTCTTTACCATGGAATCTGCTCACTAAGGGCTTGGAGAGAGTGGTGGAGTCAGATCTGGGGCCAGGTCCAGGAAGAGCCTTCTCACTCAAACCTACTTCCCTGGAGGGGGCTAGCTAGCCCTCCTTAAGGGTAGGCTGGAAGCTGGGCGATTCCTGGCAAGGGGAGTTATGAACCCAAAGGGATGTTGAAAAGATGAGGGGCTGGAGCGGTGGCTCAGTGGTTACAGCGCTTGCCTTGGATGCGCGAGGACTCAGGTTCTAACCCAGCACCACGTACACAACAAAGTGTCAGGGCAATGAAGGCCACGTGACAAACCAAATAAAATTGATTCTCTCTTTCTCTCTCTCTCTCATTGTCCCTCTTTAAAAAAATAAAAGAAAAGAAAAAATGATTGCAACGGATCCCACATAGCAGCCACCACTCCCCCAAGTGACCCACGCTGGCCTGGTGGACTCTATATCAGTGTCCTGACCCCTGATCCCTGACTGCACATCAAAATCACCTGAGCTGGGTGAAAAGAACTTTGAAAATATTCCCCACACCCCCCCCCTCCCTCTGAGATTTGGATTCAGTAGGTTTGGCAGGAGTCCCAGAACAAGTTTTTTTGTTTTCTTTTTAAAGCTGTCCAGATAATTTTAGAGCGTAGCCACAGTTTTGGATCCCTAATCCAAAACACCAGCAGCAGCCCCTGTATTTGGGAAATGTGAGAAAAGAGATATGTCAGGTTCTGATCCAGTTCTACTGAATCGGAAACCCTGGGAATGGGCCCAGAAGTCTGCTTTTTAATAAGGCTTCTGGGTGATTCTGAAGTTGGAGAGCCATAGATCTAGGGGAATTCCAGAGCCCTTACAATTCTGAATCTTGGAGCCTCTGTGAAACAAAGGTCTGAACTTGCCTCCCCTCTTAGCCAAGGTGTTCATGGCTCAACCTGACAAACCTGTCAAACCTGAGATCACAGAATGGTTTCACTTCCTTTTTTTTTTTTTTTGTATCAGGGATTGAGCCCATGGATGCTTAACCACTGAGCCACAAACCCAGCCTGTTTTGCTTATATTTTTGATTTTTGAGATAGGGTCTGGCTACGTTGCTTAGGACCTTGCTAAGTTGCTGAGGCTGCCTTTGAACTTGTGATCCTCCTGCCTCAGCTTCCTGAATTGCTGGAATTACAGGTGTGCACCACCACGCCCAGGCTGTTTCACTTTTTTTTTTCCAATTTTATTTTTCCATCTGGCCTTTGTTTTTCTGACACTCAATTGTGTATGTGGTGCTGGGGTTTGAACCTGGGTCCCCGCACATGTCAGTCAAGCACCCCAACTGTTGAGCTCCAGACCCTATGCCTTCTTTCTTCCACTTAATATAACTTGATAAGCAATTCATGGTCACCCTAGTCGATGTGCCTGATTCTTTTATGCTGTTCAGAGTAGTGGATTGCATAACATCACAGAATTCATTCAAGTAGTTCCCTGTTAAAGGACATATTGTTTCCAGTTGTTTGCTATGACTATTTTAATGTTGCAAGAAATATCCTTGATTTGTAGGAAGAGGTACTTGTCTTGTAACTATAGGCTAAATTCAGCAGGGTAACTGCTAGGGGCATCCCAAAAGCTGATGTGAAAGGTCCTACAAAGCTTTAGTAGCCCAAGATGCTGGAGCAGTGGCTCAGCAGTTAGAGTGCTTGCCTGGCATGTGGGAGGGTGTGGGTTCGAACCCCAAAACCAGGTATACAACGAAGTGTTGGAGCAACAAAAGCCACATGAAAAACTAAATAAAAAGTTGATTTTCTGTCTCACACATATTGTCCCTCTCCCTTAAAAAAAAAAAAGCTTTAGTAACCCAAATAGCGTAGTTGATGTAAAACCAATACATAGGCCAAATGAACAGAATTGAGAACCCAGAAATCAATCCATGTGTCCACAGACAACTGACTGTAGGCAAAGGAAACAAACGCAGATTTTGGACAAAAAATAGTCTCTTCAACAAGCAGTGTTGATTAAACTGGATATCCATGGAAGCAATGAAAGGAGAGCTCTCTCTCTCACCATACACAAAAATAAACTCAAAAGTCCAATTGTAGGGGCTGGAGCGGTGGCTCAGCGGTTACGGCGCTTGCCTGGCATGCACAAGTACACGGGTTCAAACCCCAGCACCACGTACACAACAAAGTCTTGGAGCAACAAAGGCAATATGAAAAACTAAATAAAATTCTCTTTCTTTCTCCCTCCTCTCTCACTGTCCCTCTTTCCCTAAAAAAAAAAAAAAAAAAAAAAAAAAAAAAAGTCTAATTGTAACACTATGAAAGTACTGGAAGAAAACGCAGGGGAAATACCTCAAGACATCACTTAGGCAATGATGTTTGTTTTTTTAAAGAGAGGACAGTGAGAAAGAGAGAGAGAATCAATTTTTATTGAGTTTTTCACATGGCTTTCGTTGCTCTGTCACTCAGCTGTCTATGTGGTGCTGGGGTTTGAACCTGTGTACTCATGCATGCCAGGTAAGTGCCATAACTGCCGAGCCACCGCTCCAGCCCCTCTCCCTCTCTTTAAAAAAAAAAAAATTAAAGAAAAACACCCATTAACGCTAACCTTACTTCCCAACTAAGAAATTTCAGGAGGTTGTCTTTTGGTGTTTTATTGTCAAGACTAATTCTCCTCTGCAAAATAGCTCGGATTTACCCACTGTCTCTCCTACTTCTAAAGCCTTGGTCCAGACATGGTATTCGCCATTAGATTACCATTACTACTTCATGCAAGTGTGTCACCTTACATTCTCCCGCCTCACCAAAATGCGTGCCCCGAGTTTCTACTGTCTTCCATGTGCCTCACAGCTGCCTGAGTTGCCCTCGGGAAAGCACCTCATCTGTCCTCAGATCCTCTGGATTCTACCACACACCTTACACCCATGGGGGATCCTCTGCCCTCTGACTTCCAGTGAGTCCTTCTCCTACCTCCAGGTGTTTGTCTAAGTTTCCCAACTGATAGCAAAGCACCAGCTATGGTCTGTCATGTCACCCAGTCCCTCCTTTCCTTCAAGGGGCATCAGAATGTTGTTTTCATGTTATGTCATGTATGTAATGTGTGTGTCATGTATGTGTCATGAATATGTATGTCATGTGTGTCTGTCATTTATTTCAATGTCATGTATGTCAATTTCATGTATGTGATCTATGTGTATGTCATGTGAGTCTAAATCATGTATAGATTCAATGTCATGTGTGTGTCATGTATATCAGATGTGTGTATGTCATGGATTTGCCATGTGTGTCATGTATGTATGATATGCATGTATGTCCCGTATTTGTTATGTATGTGCCATGTATGGCATGTAGGCATGTCATGTATGTCGCGTGTGTCATGTAAGACATGTATGTACGGCATGTGTGTCATGTATGTCAATCTCATGTATGTGATCTATGTGTATGTCATGTGAGTCTAAATCATTTATCGATTCAATGCCATGCATGTGTGCCATGTATATCAGACATGTGTGTATGTCATGGATTTGCCTGTGTGTCATGTATGTCATGTATATATGACATGTATGTATGTCACATATTTGTTATGTATGTGCCATGTATGGCATGTAGGTATGTCATGTGTGTCACGTAAGACATGTATGTATGGCATGTATGTTATCCATGACATGTATGTCATGCATGTCAATGTCATTATGTGATCTATGTGTATGTCATGTAAGCCTATATCATGTACGTCAATGCCATGCATGTCTGTCAATGTCATGTATGTGTATGTCATGTGTCTCATGTATATCAGACATGTGTGTATATTATGTATTTGTCAAGTGTGTCATGTGTGCCATGTGTCTTGTATGCCTGTCATTTATGTCATCTATGTCATGTATGTCAATGTCATTTATGTCGGTCAAATGACATGTATGAACATGTATGTCATGTATGTCAGATACCACATATGTCAGATGACATGTATGCCATGTATGTGCCATGTATGACATGTAGGTATGTCATGTGAGTCATGTATGTCTGTGTCATTTATATTAATGTCATATATGTGTATGTTATCTATGTGTATGTAATGTATTTCAATGTCATGTATGTCTTTCAAATGACACATATGACATGTGTGACATGTATGATTTATATTTATGTATGTCATGTATATATGACATGTGTGCATGTCCTGTATTCCTGCATATCATACATGGCACACGTGTCAAATGTGTCACATTTCACACATTTCAGATACATGACACACATGTTATGCATGTCATTTATACATATATAACACATGACACAAATGATGCATGATATATGACATGCGATATATGACACACATACATGTCACACATGGCATACGTGTTATGTGTGTCATGCATACATGTCACAATGCACATACATGCTGTGCGTGATTTACATGTACATGTCATGCATGCGTGTCATAGATGCCATACATGTCATAGACATATCTGACATACGTGATAGATGACAAATCTGAAATACATGAGACACATGACAAGTCTGACATGCATGACAAATCTGACATGACAAATGTGACAGACATGATGTGTCTGACACACAGGACAAATCTGACATACATGACATGTCTGACATACATGGCAAATCTGACATGTTTAGCTGACATATCTGACATAGATGACATACATGACAATTTTTTGTTGTTTTTTTTTTCAGGGTTGATGATCAAACTGGGGACCTTGCGCATGCTAGGCAAGCGCTCTGCCACTGAGCTAAATCCCCAACCCCATGACAATTCTGATATGCAAACAAATCTGACATACATGACATACATGGTAAATCTGACATACACGAGATACATGACAAGTCTGACATACATGAGATACATGACAAACCTGACATGCATGACATCTGACATACCTGACAAGACAAATCTGACATAGGTGACATATCTTACATGCATGACATACATGAAAAATCTGATGTACATGACATTCCTGACACATGGCATGCATGACAAGTCTGACATACATGAAAAGTCTGACATGACAAATCTGACATGTGTGGCATCTGACATATCTGACATACATGTCATGACACGCATGACACGCATGGCTGTGTGGGTCTACACCTTAAGAGCTGGGGGCTGCTGCTAAGCCCCATTTTACAGCTGAGGAAACTGATTTATACAGAGAGGTTAAGCAAAACTGGGTCCCTAACCATGAACACACTGCTGCCCACACACCGCCAGGCTCTCAGAATGTTGGAAGAGTTTTGACTGGGGGTGGGGGGCTTGAGTGAGTCTGGAAGGACAAAGTGGAGGGGTCTGGATGACACTCAGAGGCTCGGAGCATCAGGGTGGGACTCCTGCATGGCCATCCCCATGTGCTCAGCACCCTGTTGTCTGGCAGATCACAGCACTCACTCCCAGCCTCGGCACGTACCCCTCTGTTTCTGGCTTGGGCCAGGCCTGTGTCAGGTCTCCACAGACACTGACATCCTGTACTGGGGACCTGATGTTCTGGGAGGATGTGCTTCTTGGGTGGGTGTGAAAGCAACTAATCCCTCGTGACATGCCCCTGCACCTGACACTGGGACACAGCCCTTCTGGAGACAAGGAGGAGCTCTGAAACATGGGTTTCCGTGAGCCCCTGCGAGGCTGAGGCCAGGGGTCCGGCATGGGGGTGCAGGGAGAGTTGGGGGACTGGGCTTCCGGCCTCCTGTGAGGAAGCAGAGGCCTGGGCTAGCCACACCCTCACTCCCACCCAGCCACAGGAGAGCCTCAGGTGTGGCACAAGCATCCACAGCAGTCGCACATGTGAGAAGATGCATGGGATCAGCTGCAGTTGTCAGACACACACACTCCCAGGGGACACACGACACACCCATCCCATGTTCCAAAAGGTGCTGGGGTCTGGGCCCAGTTCTGAGTTCTTGGGGGAGCCAGCTTCCCAGAACCCACGCCTTTCAGCCCTGGAGCCAGACCTGTGTGGCAAAGGACTCTAGCCCAGGATGGGATGGGGCCTTCCTCTTCCCAGGCACTGCCTGCAGAAGGAAAAAAGACAGGTTCTGTGCCAGGCGTGGTGGTGCACGCACGTAATCCCAGATCCTCAGGTGGCAGGAGGATCGCAAGTTCAAGGCCAGCCTCAGCAACTTAGCAAGGCCCTCAGCAACTTAGTGAGACACTGTCTCAAAATAAAAAAATAAAAAGGGCTGTGGACGTGGCTCAGTGCTTAAGCACACCTGGGTTCAATCCGGGGGTACTAAAAAATTTTTAAAAATTAAATTTAAAAAAAAAACCAGCTTTGGAGCATTCAACAGGAATGAACATGAGACCACCTACTCAGGCAGTTTTTTTTTTAACAAAATAATATTTTATTGACACATCCTCAACATTCTGTATAAATATAAAGTGCTTAGTTTCCAACTTCTGCCCACAGGGCTGGGAGGAAGTGGGGGAGGGAGAGTTAAATGTCAGTTTGAACACAAATAATTTTCCAGTGCCAGCATGGGCGGGTGAGAAACGCTCACAGAGGTCCGTAACATGACACACTCCTCACTTCCCGAGTTCCCAGCTCCCCCAGGAGCACAGGGCTCGAGCTCCAGGCCCCGGGGTAGACACCCCTACACAGGGTTCTTGGTTGTCACAGCTTGTTCCTTGGGGCTCCCAGGCTGCCGAGGGTTTCAACATGGTGAAGGGACCAGAGAGCCCATGAATGTTGTCTGTAAGTTTCTGTCAGAGGAGTGGACAGGAGAGCGAGGACGTGCCTCTGCCTCCGTCCCCTCAATAAGGGCCAGCCCTTAAACTCCCAGCAAAACAGCACCAGGTCAGAAAGGCCAGCAGCCCTGCTTTCCTGGCACCCAGGAGAGGGTGCAACAGTCCTGGGCAAGGTTAGGGGGATGCTCTACGCCAGACAGGAGCCCACCTGTCCACAGTCAGCTCCTCCCAGCAATCAGTGAGGGCCGATATGGGGAGGGGCGCAGGCAGGCAAAGGGGCCCCGCCTCAGTGACACAGCACCTGTGTGTCAAACTGCAGCAGCTGCCCCATGAAACTGAAGTTGGGGGAGATGACTCCCCGGCATCGGCACTGCTTAAGAAAATCAAAGGCCTCCTCCAGCCGCACCCGGTGGCTCTATATCAGGTATGCTAGGCAGATGGTGGCAGAGCGCAGTGCACCAGCACCCGGCCTCCGCTGTTCTTCACCAAGTCTGCAAGAGAGATGGGGGACGGAAATCAGCTCAAAAGGTGCCCATGCAAGAAGGACACCCTCAACCTTCTCCCCTAGGGCTCCTCTTACCAATGAAGCCTGTGGCCTCCTGGAACCAGGCACTGATCTCTACCATCTGGTTGTCCTCCACAGGGATGCTCTTGTAGCAGAAAAGGCCCTCAAAGTGGTTGGGGCAGCTGGCAGAGACGTTGAGGACCGCTGTGATGCCACAGGCCTGCAGCCCTTGAGGTCGGAGGAGTGGTTGCAGCTGCCCAGGTACAGGGGTAAGATCTCCACAGGTCCACCCTGGAGAGGAGAGAAGGAGGTGATGGTGAGACCTCCTTAGCCCTAGCTCAGAGGGTGAGCGCCCCAACAGGGCAAAGCCAAGGGCCAGCCCCAGACAAGAGGAGCCTTCTCAGCCCATCCTGACCAGCAACAGGTCTCAAGAAGGATGACACACGTAGATATGCACTCACAAATTTGCACACCCACCTCTTGCCCCAAAGTGCACATGAAGACGTAACCAGACTCAAGAGCGCATACCCTTTCGCACGAAGCGACACACGTACACAAGCGAACGTGTACCTGCAGAGACCCTCCCTCTCCCCGGAGGCTAGCAAGGGGGAGTGGGGACACAATGACAAGAAGCCCTGATCTCAGCTCACCTGGTCATAAATGGGAACCCTGAGGTTCGAGCTGCTGTTTTCGGTCCCCGCGGTGGCCAACGCAGAGGCAGGGGCCTCAGAGCACAGATCGGTACAGCGGGCCTGGAAGTGGTCGAAGCCTCCTGCAGGGTGGGCACAAGTGGGTTAGCCAGGAGGGGAGGGCAGGGCAGGGCTGGGCATGGAGCAGGTGGGCGGGTGCGGGTCTCATCTTGCAAGAAGCAAACGGCGGTGGACCCGGCGCGGCGCGGGTCTCCAGCTGCAGCGCGGCGCGAAGTACGTGCGCGGGGCCGTCGGGTCGCAGCTCGGCCACCGAGGCGCTGCCCTCGTCCAGCACCAAGGCGAGCCAGGCGCGCCCGCAGCGCGCGATCGGGCAGCAGGCAGGCGAGGGCGGCGGGGGTCGGGCCGCGCGCGGCGCCGCAGCAGCACGTTCCAGGGCGCCGGCAGAAGGCTAGGAACCGGCAGCAGTGGAGCAGCAGCGTGCGCTCAGCCTCCCCCGGCTACGTAGCGGCGCGCCCAGCGCCGCGCACTCCAGCTCGCGCGCCGCCTCCAGCCCCTTGGCAAGCCGCTGTCCTGCGCCGCTTCCTCTTCCCGGCCCTCGCGCTCGCGCTCCGGAACACTTGCGGCGTTCGTGCGGCCCGAGCTGTCGCTTCTGGGCACCCGCTGCAGCACCCGGGCTTAAGTACTTGGGGGCGGTCTCCCGGGTCACCATACTAGGGCAGAGCAGGAAGGCTCCGGCGCCACCTCCGCGGCCTCACGTGGGGCGCCCGGGACGGACCAGGAAGGGGAGCACCGGGGAGGAAACCCGGGGCCAGTACCTAAGGCGGGAGTGTTTGCCGGAGCCCTGGGATCTGCACGAGCCCCACCCCCATCTTTGCACCCCATACCGGAAGAGCGCGCCCACCCTGTGACCCGCTTCAAGACTCCCAGCCCTTGGGGACTGAGCTTTTCAGATGGCCATTGGAGTCCCCTGGACCCTACTTCCTGTGCCTTTTCCCTTTCTCCAGGGTTTTCCTCCTAGGAATTTGTTACAACAAAAATCCGCTGCAGCACATGATTCCACAAGGGAGGATGGGGTGTCCCTACTGAGATGTCCTACCCATCTGCTGAGGGACCTTGAGGGACCTCGGGCAGGAGGATCTTTTATCCCTTCCATGGCTTGGATGAGACCAGCACTCATGGTCTTGGGGCAGATTGGTGGCCAGCCTAGCCAGAACATTGTCCCCTGAACACAAGCCCCTGGGCTTTGGCATGGGTGGGAGGGGGAAAGCAGGGGCCTGTGATGCGTTTCCAGTTATGAGTGGGGCAGAGCTTCTTCCCCTAGGACCCTAGGGAAGCCCCAGAGGCCCAGAGAGAAGCATTTCCCCGTGTCACAGACCAGCTCTGAAGGGGAACTCTGCTGACGCAGCTGGGCTCTCCCTGGGCCTTGCCTGGCAGGAATTTCAGGGGAAGGAGGAGAACCACTGTTGCATTCGTCCAACGAAGTGACAATAATGACACACACACACACATTCAGGGTTAAAAGACTTAAGACTAAGACTCAGTTTATTGCTTACAGCTCTCCTTATATAGTTTTCTACATCCTGTATTTTGTATCAGCAGTTTTACATTGCAGTCACAAGGCATCTTATCAAAAGTACAAAAACTTCTAACATAAAACTTTGTAATATTCTAAGAACATTTGCGAGGCTGAGAACAATGTCTAATGTCCTTGAGCCACATACATCCTCTTCTTGGTCTGTGTCCAAGTGCGTCAGTCCCTCTGGCAGGCGTGCACTCATGCACATTCTGCTAGTGTCAGGGGTTTGTGGGACGGCCCGCGGTTCCCACAAACCACTAACAGAACCCGCCTCCTCCAAGGCCCCCACCAAACCATCCACAATGCATCCTCTCCCCAGATGGCAGGAGCCCAGGACCCTTGGCTGGAGCACTTGAGCAGTAGGAGGGAAGAGCTAGGTGATCCACACCCCTCTGCCCTCCCCCACCCTGGAGGACATCTCCAGGGAGGATGTGGTGAGGCCCAGGTGTGCAAGAAGGATCTGCACCAGGGCTGGGGGCAAGAAATGTTGGTGGGTGGCGGGTCTCTGAAGCGGAGTTGTTCGGGTAGGGGGGACAATGTTGAGCTGGAACTGATCCCAGCCTCCAGGTGCCCATTCCCTTGAGTCAGTCTGTGCCCTTTTTTTGAGAGTAACAGTGAGAAAGAGAGAATCAACTTTATTTAGTTTTTCGTCTGGTTTTCCTTGCTCTGACACTTTGTTGTGTACGTGGTGCTGGAGTTCGAACCCAGGTCCTCACTGGAACCACTGAGCCACCACTCCAGCCCCTCTGTGCCTTTGATATGACACTTTGAGCTCCCCTGCAGTCCCCTATCTCCCTCACTTTCTTGGGGGCCCCCCTGGAGTTCCTCCCAATGGTGCGTTGACCTGTCTCTGTGTGTCAGAGCATACTCTACGTGCAGTTCCTCTGTGTTTGAGATGGAGCTTGAAGGGGGGCACAGGGGATGTGGCAGAGAGAAGCCCCATCCTCTCATGCCTCATCATCCTCATCTGCAAGCTGGCAGCACGCAGCAGCCCAGCCATTCTCCAGCACTGGCTCTAACGCTGTGAAGCTATGGCACAGCCTGGGCCCCTGCAGCTGAGGCCCTGTGGCTCCCTGCTGGGCCAGTCTGGAGGCTGATGCAGCTCAGCCCACAACAGAGCCAGGGAGTCTGGGCCACAGATGCCAGAAACTGATAGGGGCTCTTATCCTTGACATCAGCCAGGCAAATGACTTAATGCGTGATTCCAGGGGCAAATTACAGAGCATGCAGAAGGAACGTCAGTTCCAGTCTTGCTGACCCATGGGGCCTGCGTCACCTGCCCTGCTTGAAGCCACAGCCTTCCAGCTCAGTGGCAGAGAGGAAGGGGTCCTGCCAGCTGGGATCCCTGCCACAGGAGTGAAATGCTCTCAGCCCTGCTGGAGACTCCAGAGCCCGACTCCCACGCTGGGCTCAGCCTCTTGGCCTCCCAGAGAACAGCTTGTCCCTTTGGAAGTGGGAGTGCGTTGAAGGTTTGCACCCATGGCAAGTCCCTGGGACCCTGCCCAGAGTGCCTCTATGTCACCCCCTCAATGACATTCTCCATGGGGCTGTCCCCTTTTCAGCTCTGGAGCACAGGCCCAAGGAGGCTGACTTAGCCATAAAGGAGGGGCTTTGTGTTCTTCCTCTATTCCCAAATTGGGGAAACCCCCAACCCCCATACCTGGGTGAAAGCCCAAGGCTGGGGTAAAAGAACCCACGACTCTTCCCCACTTCTCTCACTAAAGATCCCCTACCCTTGAGTGCTGGCCGGGGTTGAGTCATGGTGCAGGATGTCTGCTCACCCCCACCACCCCCATAGGACCCCTGTCCCTGGAGTCAACCCTTAGCCCAGCAGAAGGGAGGCAGGGCTCTGGGTACCTGGTAGGCAGTGAGGGATAGATGGGGTGCCCGGCAGGCTGCGGTTCTAGAGGGAGGACCCACTCATCATTAGTAAGGGGATCACATGGACCACACTCAGCTTTCTCTGATTTTATTCTGAGTTTTTCCCAGTCTGCCTATCACAGAGCAGGGTCTACCGGGTAAGTTTGGGACCCAGTTTTTTGTTTTTTTTTTAAGAGAGAGAGAGACAGTGTGAGAGAATCAGTTTTTTTTTAAATGTTTTTCACGTGGCTTTTGTTGCTCCGACACTTGGTTGTGTATGTAATGCTGGGGTTTGAACCCGTGTCCTCGCATATGCCAGGCAAGCACTGTAACCACTGGGCCACCACTCCAGTCCCCCCACCTTTTTATTTTCTTATTAATACCTGTGAGACTCCACTGGACCATATGATGAGGCTCTGTGATATTTTTTTTGTGACCATCTCTTTGGAGTGTCACTTACCTCCTGCCTTTGGATCCCCAGCCCCATGCAAAGTAGGTCTCCCTTCCACAATGAGTTTTCCTTCCTCCTCCTTCCTAGCTCACACCCAAACAGATGTCAAGTGGCTGGGCTAAGACGCCTGGACCAGAGCAGTTAAAAGTGAGTGTGATAGGCACCCCAGCCCCTCCTGAGGGGTGAGTCAGGAGTGACATCAGGGCTCCTGTGCCAGGCTTTGGACAAGGACGCTGGTGCACTGGCCACCCACAGGCTTCTGCCAGGTGGGACAGGACAGCCCCTCTATGATGATTGCCCAGTCTAGCACTATGGGAGGGGAACAGAGAGGGTCCCCTTGGGCACCTGCCTCCTCCCAGGAAGGCTGGCTCAGGAGTGGACCTGCATGTGGCTAAAGGGCCTGCTGACTCTCCCCAGACGCTATACCCCGTATGTGTGTGTGTGTGTGTGTGTGTGTGTGCGCGCACGCAGGCATGCGCACAGGAGCACACATGGGCAGCCCTGCCGGGGAAGCTCCCAGAACATGGTGGGGCCACATCCTGCCCCCATGCTGAATGTGGGTGAGGGGGACCCTCAGCACATCCCAACCTGCCCTGCCACTTGCAAGGGAGCTGAGCCCTTCTGCACCGCCCAGCAGGGAGCCAGGTGGACCAGGGACACCTGAGGCAGTAGCCCCAGCAGGCAGGCAATTCTGAACCTTTCAAACCCCCTTCAGTCAGTCTTTCTGGATCCATCAAGAAGGAAGCCTCTGCTTAAGGCTGGTATCGCTCTGACGTCTCCCTTACATCATTTTAACAGAGACGCAGCACCATTCCCCACACATCTATATCCAAGTCACTCATTCCCTTCTGCATTTATCCATTTTTTTAAGAGAGAGGGACAGTGAGAGAGAATCAATTTTTTTAGTTTTTCACATGGCTTTCATTGCTCCAACACTTCATTGCATACGTGGTGCTGGGGTTTGAACCTGTGTACTCGCACGTGCCAGCCAGGCGCCGAAACCACTGAGCCACCACTCCAGCCCCTGCATTCATGCACTGACTCAGTTCCTTTCTCAAACCCTGTATTCCTTCCTGGGCGCAGTGACCCATGCCTGTAATCCCAGAGACTCTGGAGGCTGAAGCGGCAGGATCACAAGTTCAAGGCCAGCCTCAGCAACTTAGTGAGTCCCTGAGTAACTTAGTGAGACCCCGTCTCAAATAAAAAGGATTCACGGGTTAAGTGCTGCTGGGTTCGATCTCTAGTACCGCCCACCCCCCCAGAAAAAATCCAAAACTGTACTCCAAGCCTGGCCCAGTGATGAATACCTGTAATCCCAGCAATTTGGGAGTCTAAAGCAAGAGGATTAAAAGTTCAAGGCCAGCCTCAGCAATTCAGTGAGACCCTGTCTTAAAATAAAAAGGTCTGGGGATGTAGCTCAGTGGAAGAGCACCCTTGGGTTCGGTCCCCAGAACAGGGAAAAAAAATTGTATTCCAAGTACCTTAGGTGCTGTGGATCGTCCTGAGTGCCAGGGATACAGCAGAAAATACCAAACCACTGCCCCTGGGGAGCTGAGCTCATCGCTTCAATAATACTTCTGTGATTATGCTGCACTCATGGCAAGTGATGCTAGTTATCCACTGACGGCAATGATACCTTTCCTTTTAAAATAAAGTCTAGGTTTGTAGAAACTGAGTTGACTTCAGGAAGACTATTAGGTCAATGATGACACAGAAGGCACCGGAACACCTCAACAAGCAGAAACGCCAGCAGGCAACGCATAGTAGGGACACCTTGCCCAGGATGGCCCCCGTGACTCCTCCGGCTGGGCACATAGGAGCTCTAAGCAGTTCTACAGGGTCTGTTTCTCCCTCCCGCAGTGTCTCTCCTCCAAAGAGAGCAGCCCAAGAAGGGACTCAGGGAGAGTTGATCCCATTGGCAGGTGGCAGAGGAGCCAGAGCTTCCCACCTCATGTAAACCCACTGTCCCCTTTGCCACCAGCAGTCACCACACTGGGCCCTCTGACGCTCCGCTGAGGACTGGTGGCAGCTATGTGCATCAGTTCCTGGAAGATCTGGAGCCACAGTGCCTTGACTAAAACAGCTTCCAAGCTGTGTGACTTTAGACAAATGATTTAACCTCTCTGTGCCCTCATTAAATTAAGAGAGCAATTGCTACCACTGTGCTAGGTGCCTTACAGGCAATGCTGCATCCAAGCTTCATACCCTGAGGGTATGCATCATTACCTTCACTTTGCAGATGGAGGAACTACAAGTTTTGAATGTGCCATCTACAAAAAAAAAAAAATTGGGTTGGAAATTTATCCTCAATGCAGCAATACCTGAGGTGGGGGTTAATGGGAAGCAGAACACACAGGTGAGCGCTTTTGCTGTGGGAGCAGGTCCACTGTGAAAAGGAACAAGCAGCCACTTTGGGCTTCCCTCTTGCCCAGCACTCTCACGTGCCAGGTGTTTACTGAGCCTCACTCTGCTGGGGCTGCTGGGAACACAGTCTGCCCTCTGGGATGGCCTTGCAATGGCAGCCAGAGACAAGATAGTAAATAAATAAACGCAATCACGCCAGGGAGCAGCAGATGCTGTGGCCAGCATCCCAGAGAGGAAGGCAGGAGAGGGCCAGCCAGGGAGGAGGCAGGCCAGAGCAGTGCCCGAGGTGGGACGCAGGACAGAAGGGAGCAAGCAGGCAGGAGCGCCCACGTTGGGCCCGAGAAGGTCCTGTCCATTGAAAGGACAATAGGAGTCATCTCGAGGGTTCTGACCAAGGCCAGCAGGGCACCATCTGGCGCTCGGCTGGGAGTGATGAGTGCATTTGGGAGCAGGAACGGCCGTGGAGAGAGGCCAGGTGCTGCTGCCGTGGCTCAGGGACAGGGGACAGTGGCTTGGACCCCAGGAGCAAATGAAAATGGAGGATGCAGCAGAATCAGCCAAGCTGGAAGGAACTGTGGGCAGCTTGGAGGGGGTGACAGATAGTGGAGTGGGCAGGGCTCCCCGGTGGGAGTGGAGTGGAGCAGAGCAGGGGGTGCACAGCTTCACCCTCTCCCTCCAGACACCCCACCTTGCCAGAGCTCCAAGGTGCGCGTGCACTCTCCCAGCCCCAGGCTCAGTTCTGATCTGGGGGACACTGGCTCAGCATGGGGAAAGGGGGCCACAAACCTGAACCCACGTGGACAGACGTGAACCCACGTGGATGTGAATCCTCATGGACAGACGGGAACCTATATGGATGTGAACCTACATGGACAGACGTGGACAGACATGGAACTATATGGACAGATGTGGAGCTACGTGGACTGATGTAGACAGACGTGAGGCTACGTGAACCTACATGGACAGACATGGACAGACGTGAACCTACTTGTACAAACATGAACCTATGTGGACAAACGTGGACAGACAAGAACCTATGTGGACAGATGTGGACAGACATGAATGTACCAGGACAGACACAAACCTACGTGGACCTACGTGGACAGAGGTGAACCTACATGGATGTGAATCTACGTGGACAGATGTGAATCTACATGGATGTACATGGACCTACGTGGACAGACATGGACGTAAACCTATGTTGTCAGATATGAACCTACATGGACGTGAACCTACGTTGATGTCCGTGAACCTACATGGACAGACTGGACCGATGTGAACGTGAACCTACATGGCCGATCCATGCCCGACCATTTACAGATGCACGCCCACCCTCAGACAGATGCCCACGTAGACATACACATACGTTGACAGACACAAACTTATACGTAAACATAAACAAACGTTTTCCCCATAGAAGTTTTATTTAGCTTATGTCACTTTTATTCCTTGAGACCTTATTTTTATTATCAGTATCAATGATCTCTTTCAAGAGAGATTTTCTGAGGGTATATAGAAGTATAATTGATTCTTTTTTTTAAGAGAGGGAGAGAGAAAGAGAATCAATTTTTATTTATTCATCTGGTTTTTATTTCTGATACTTTGTTGTGTATGTGGTGCTGGGGTATGAACCTGGGTCCTTGAACATGCCAGGCAAGTGCTCCATCTGCTGAGCCACTACTCCAGCCCCTACATTTATCCTTTAAAACCATAGTTCTAGTAATTTGTTTATAGATTTTACTGCTTTTAATATAATCATCTAGGGCCTGGAGCGCTGGGTCAGCAGTTGTGGTGCTCGCCCTGCATGCACCAGTACTCAAGTTCAAACCCCAGCACCATGTACACAGTGAAGTCTTGGAGCAACAAAGGCCACATGAAAAACTGAATAAAATTGTTCTCACTTTCTCGCACTGTCCTTCTCTTTAAAAAAAAAAAGAAAAATGTCTTTTTAAAATATATTACCTGGGAAGGGAGGGATAAGGGAGGGTAATTGGGGGGGCACTCCTGGGGATAATTGCAATATCCAGAATATATACACATTTTATATTATTTTGTTAAAATCTTGTAAGGTTGTTCAAAAATAAAAAATTAAAAAAAATAAATAAATAAAATATATTACCTATAATCAGTAACAATTTCTACTTCCCATACATCCTCAAACTTTTTTTCTTGTCATATTGCAATGACTAAGACCTCTACTACAATATTTAGTAGATGAGACAATAGTGGGAAATTTTGTCTTGGATCTAGTTTTAATGTTTAACATTAAAAAGGATTTTGCTGTATGTTTTTGATAGATGTCCATTATCTAGAAAGTTACCTCCATTTCTAGTTGCTAAGAGATTTTAATCAGAAGTGTTAACTTTTTCCGAATGCTTTTCCTCTCTTGATCATGGTGAGCCCCTGTGACTTCATCCTCCTACTCTGTGATCTCATCTTCTACCACTTTAACTTTCCTGACCCCACTTCAGCAACAGAGCCTTCTCCTGTCCAAGTAACCCTCCTTTGTCACTCACCTCTCCCAGGGGAGTCAGGGTCACTTGGGCTGCAGTCACAGAGCCTGCAGACTCATGTGATATCTGAGGCCCTCAGATTCCGTTGCTGGCCAATGTGGACACTAGGGGACCAGAGCGGTATGATGGTGGGCTGCCCACACCAGCTGAAGGCAAGCCTGCAACACAGGGGTGGGGCAAGGTAGAGTCACACTGGGGCTAGGAGGGCATTGCAGCAGGAAGGAGGGAAAGGAGAGGGGCACCCACTTCCCATAGTGCAGCACTGAAGAATAGTCATAGAGGAGCCAGCATGTTGCTGCACCGAGATTTGATAAAGTTGATTTCAAAGCCTAAAAAAAAAAAACTTGGAGATGGATAAAAAGAACAAGCGGGCAGGCAAGGGGTACAGGGGACTCTTCTGGGACTTTATAACCCACTCAAGCTGAGGGTCTGGAACCACAGCTAAGTGTGCCGGTGCCTGCACTGGTCCCTGGCTCCTGCCCACCTCCAGTGCCCTGCTCTCCCCCAGCCCTGGGAGGGATTCAAACCTACACCAGTTTTTTGCAGAAGCAAGGGACATGTGGCAGGCAACCATCACCTACACTACAAAGTTTGGTAGATGGGACAACAGTCTTTCTCCTTCCTCTTCAAGTTCACCTTGTCTGGGACAAATCCTTGCTGGTCCCCAGCTTCCTGGGCTGCTCAATGGTCTGGATGCCCTGCTCATCACTCCTGGACCCAGCATTAAAGATCTGCTATCTGGCCCAGCTGTGGTTGTGAAGCCCCCGCCCCCCAGCAGCAGTGCCCTCTTGATCTGTCTGCCTCAGGTCACAGACCCCTAGCTCTGGAGCCAGCGTTCCCCATCTCCTTGAATGACCGGGTACCCATTTCCCTCTCACTGGGTCCTCCAGGCCTAAGGGTAGCGGGAGAAGAGGAAGCTCTCGTCTGCCTTTCAGACTGAGCCCCTGAAAGGGCAGCTGTTCCCTTCACCTCTTCTCCAATGCTCCCAGATCCAGGCTGCCACACCCTCCCTCTCCCCAATATCACCAGCAGCCTCCTTACCACCAAGGAGATCAGCATCCCAATCCCTTTACCTGTCTGGAATATCTCTACCCCTAGGGAATGCCCATTTTTCCCTTTAAAAACCTTTCTTATTAAATATAATTTTGAATAACAGTTGATATGGCTTGAAAAATAAGATAGTAAGAATCTTACTCCATCCTCCTTTCCCCTGAGCTCCCACCTCCCTACCCCATGTTAATTACTGTATTTGGCGTATACCCTAGAATTTATTCTGTGCACATTAACCAAACAAAAATATATTCTCACTTTCTTCTATTAAGAGAAACCATATTGGTGCTGGAGCTGTGGCTTAGCAGTTATGGTACTTGCCTGGCATGCACGAGGACCCAGTACCACACACACACAACCAAGTCTCAGAGCAATGAAAGCCACATGAAAAACTAAAATTGATTCTTTCGCTGTCTCTCTTTAAAAATGGGGGAGAGACAGAGATCATATTTTCCCCATTAGGGTAACTGATGTCATTTTTTTCCTGTGCTGGAGATGGAACCTGGGGCCTCACGTGTACTAGGCAAGCACTCTCCTGGTGAGCTGTACCCCAACCCTGGGGAGCTGGTGCTTCAGCATCGGTCATTGTTAGGAGAGTAGCTCTGGAGTGAATTCATGCTTTCTAATTCATTCATTTCTGCTTTAACTTTGATTCATCCCCACCTGTTGTATTTTTTTTAACTTGAATCACCCTGCTTAACTTGTTGTCCTGTTTTTATGGATATATTCACACATGTCTACACGTTTTCCCTGAATGTTGACAGAGCTATGAACCTTTAAAGTTTTTTTTAAGAGAATTTTATTTACTTTTTCATCTGGTTTTGTTTTTCTGATGCTTAGTTGTATATGTGGTGCTGGGGTTTGAAGCCAGGTCCTCACACATGCCAGGCAAGCACTCTAACCGCTGAGCCACCGCTCCAGCCCCCTTTTAAAGGTTTTAATATATTTTTCCATGATTTTGTATTTGAGAATTTCTGAAGTTTAACTCTAGAGTTATAAAAGAAATTAAAACGAAAAATAAACCCAAGTGGGAGATGTTTGTGATTTGTTATTTTGGGGATTGAACCCAGGGGTACTTAACCACTGAGCAACATCCCCAGCTATTATTAATTTTGAGGCAGGGACTCACTAAGTTGCTGAGGCTGGCTTTGAACTTGCCATCCTCCTGCTTCAGCCTCCTGAGCCAATTAGTTTCTATTTTTGGTCATGATCTCCTTTTAAATTTGGAGTTTCTCAGGGCAAATATTCACAAGTACTTCAGGAGCACTTGAAGGATTCAGTCTGTTTGCTGGGGGCAGAGTCCTCCATCAGTGCTAAATGCTCCCCACACCTAGTCCCATTCAATCCATGTCCCTTTAGAATGTGCTACCCATGTGCCCCTGAAGCACTTGATCTCTGGACCGTAGGCACAGCTGCAGGAGAGCCCCGCTCCTTGTCAGCCTTCAGGAAGCCTTCCGACTCAGCCAGCTGTCCTTATCTCTACATCTCCATAATGAGGCCACTGAGCCCCAAGAGCAGGGATCCCACATCACTAGGGTCAGACCCCCAGCACCACACCCAGCAGACAGCTGCTGCTCACTGGTGTCACAGCTGGAGCCCACTGCCCCACGCCAGCCTCGGCACCGCTGCAGCCCTGGGGTCCAGGTGTCCAAGCCCATCAATGCCAATCTCACATGCCCCAGCGCTGCACCCTGCGACCTCCTGGGCATCCACCGTGCTTAGCTTCCCCAGCTGGAATGCAGCTCCTGCCCTCTCCCAAAACAGTGGGGTGTGCAAAAGGGTCCGACCACGCTGCCAACCCCATGTTCAGGTGACTGATGGTGCCACTGAGGAGAAATGAGAGAGAAAATGCTCCTGCTCAGGCATGATTATGGGGGTAGGTGAAGACTTGGAGCCCACAGCAAGAGCAGCTGGACCACTCTCTGGGTATCAAAGAGAAGCGGGATCTCCATCTTCCCGGGGGGTCAGGAGATGGTGGGGCGGATGCCAACCTCCTCCAAGGCAAGTGGACGATGCCTGGCCCCAGCCTGAGTCTGCTGTCCTTTCCCCCAAAGGCCCTCAGCTCTCCAGGCCCAGCCTGGCTTACCCGGAAGGATCTCGTTCCAGTTGACGAGGATGTAGCAGTCCCGGTGGCCCGAGTGTGCTCATGCCAGAATCCCATCACATGCATGAGCTCGTTCAGGACAATCCCCCAGCCCCTCTGGAGACAGGCAGGTGCCAGGGACACCACCTGCATCCCTCCACTGTGCCCCATGCCCAAGAAGCACCTACAAGACCATGAGAGGGGGCTGGCTGTGGCAGCCTAGAAAGGGACAGGGGACAGGGTAGACCAGGTCCATCCTTCAACCCAAGCCCAGGGACATCCCCATCCTGGATCTAGCCCCACATTTGCTGTCCCACAAGTCCTGACTGCCTGGCCTTCTGTGAAATGGGCATAATGAAGTCTCAGCAGCAGTCCGGCTGCCAATAAGAGGTAGGAACTAACACTATTGTGAAAGGGCTGGATTGGTGGCTCAGTGGTTACCGAGCTTGCCTGGCATGAACAAGGACCCGGGTTTGAACCCCAGCACCACTCACACAATGAAGTGTCAGAGCAATGAAAGCCACATGAAGAACTAAAGTTGATTCTCTTAAAAAAAAAAAAAAATCGGGGCTGGAGCGGTGGCTCAGTGGTTTCGGTGCTTGCCTGGCAAGCACGAGGACCCAGGTTCAAACCCCAGCACCACGTACACAACTAAGTGTTGGAGCAACTAAGGCCATGTGAAAAACTAAATAAAGTTGTTTCTCTCTTTCTCTGTCTCTCTCACTGTCCCTCTCTCTTAAAAAAATCAATTTTATTTCATTTTTCACGTGGCTTTCATTGCCCCAACACTTCATTGTGTACATGGTGCTGGGGCTCAAATCCGGGTCCTCACTAATGCCAGGAAAGCACAGTAACCACTGAGCCACCAATCCACCCCCTTTTCCCTATGAAAAACACTATCATGGAGAATACGGGGAGGGGCGGGTTCAGTGAGTGACTGATCTGTGTCCAAGCTTCCATACACACTGAGGCCCATCATGAGCTCCCATTTTAGAGAGGCTCAAAAGTTAAGTTTGTCTGGACTGCACTGACACAAACACCATCAAGATAAGACCAGAGACCTGCCCAGATGCGTTCCCCGCAGGGAACCTTTAGCAGATGCTGGCCTGTCCCTTCTACCAACTTCAGCCTTGTAGGCCCAGCTCGAGTTGGGCAAACCCCTTGGGGTGGGCAGGGGGAGTATGAGCCCAGTATTTGACCACATCCTGGTTCCACTGGGCTGACCCCAAAAGCACACTAAGACACCCCCCAAGCACTCACCCAGACATGGGGATGATGGAGATGAAGTCTCTCTGGCCCTGACAGGCGACAAACTTGATGCATGTGAAACGTTCGAGCTCTGCAAATGCTTCCAGGATGACCTGGTGGCTGGGCTCATCTGGGGGAGACACACCCTGGCAGATCCCCTCAGCCGAGGCCCCAGAGCCCTCCCAGCTCGCTTTATGTGGGGGCTGGGAATAGGGCTTCCAGATCGCTCCCCCAAGACTGTGTGGTGAGACAGCAGTGTTGGGGAGGAAGCCAGAGCTTCAGACAGCACCCCCCACCAGGGTGACAGTGTGACCTGGAGGGACAGGACAATCCCATGCAGACCCTGTCCGTCTCCTTCCAGGACTTCAAAGCTCAGAAGTCCCCAGGAATAAAAGGACTCTGGGCCCTTTGGGTAGGAGAAAGGATGTGGCCACACAAGGAAAAGCAGGGACAGCCCCCAGACAGGGGCCCTGCGGCACAAGGAAGAAGGGGCTGGACCAGCGAAGGGGCCCTGTGCCCCTTTCACTCACCATATTTGCTGGAGAGCAGCAAAGGGACCTCGACGGCTCCACTGGCACTCTTGGGTCACTTATTGCTGGACACCGACAATAGTTGGAAGGGCCTCTGAGGAGAGGGGGCATCTCAGGGATCCCTTAGAACACCCAAGCCTTGAGTTGCCACACCTCAAGCCAAGGAGTCCCAAAAGATGAGAGACGTGGGACATGTGCTGTTAGAAGAGGGATGGAAGCAGGGGACTCAACAGGACAGCGTGTGGATTTTTTAAAGGATTGAATCAGGAATAACACTGAACTATATCCCTAGCACTTTTTGAGGCAGAGTTTTGCCAAGTTGCTGAGGTTGACCTTGAACTTGCGATCCTCCTGCCTCAACCTCCTTAGTCACTGGAATTACAGGTGTGTACCACCAACATGGCACAAGCCATGTGAATTTTGAAGTGCAATATCCAAACCTTGGTCCAGGATGTCACAGAACTTGTGACACATTCTATCAAGTAGATGAAAAGAAGATTGGAGCCAGGCACAGTGGCACATGCCTGTAAACCCAGCATCTCGTGAGGCTGGGGCAGGAGGTTCACAAGTTCAAAACCAGTCTCAGCAACTTGGCGAGGCCCTAAGCAACTTAGCGAGACTGTCTCAAAATAAAATATAAAAAGGACTGGGGATGAGGCTCAGTAGTTGAGCACCCTAGAGTCCAGTTCCTGTTACCAAAGGAAAAGAAAAAAACTGATCCCCGAGATTGGCCAGGCGTCCCAGGGGTCAGGATCCAGCCAGCAGCCCCACACCAGCACCTCACCAGAGCTCCTCCACTCTCAGAGCGTCTCTGAACATGGAAAGAATGGGGACAGGGACATTCAGAGTAATACTAAGGCAACAGCCTGGCCTTGGCAGCTCCTTTATTGATTTATTTTTTATTAGAAGTATATAGAGATACAGTTGAGGGGGAAACATTATCAAAACAATAGCAATCAATGTATATAAACTTTGTTATCCAGGGGTAATGCCAGAAGATGGATGACCACCTTGGGTTTTACCTGTTGCAGTGTCCCCCAGAAGAACTCATGTGTTAAATGGATAGCTTGTGGAAGAATGACATCAGCTTCTGGGATGTTCCCCCATCTTAGCGCCTTTATTTTTCCACCAATCAGAACTCTTAGAAGCTCATGGGCTCCACAGCTCCCAGCAGTCCTGCTTGATTTTGCTCTATGGGGTCACGTGACCAGCTCTGCCACTCCTGCCCCCATGCTCCTGTTCCCCCTCTTGGCCTTTAGCTCTCTAGTGCAGCCATCAGGGTCTGCAAGACAGGGTAGGTTGCTCTCCACCATATGATGTCACCCTCCTGAGTAATGTGTTCCCTCCCCTCCAGCTGGCCAGCCAACCTCTTGGCCCCTCACCCCCTTCCATATAGTTCCCGTGCTGGCTACCCCACCCATACTCCAGTCTGCAGCCTATACTCAAGTCTCCTCCAGTGATCCCCAAGTACCTCCCCCAGGCAGGGTACCAAGTGGGAGCCTCAGCACTCAACCCTCCTCCTCCAGGAAGCTCTCTTAGGCTGACCCCAGTGCCACTTCAGCTATTGCCCTCCCTCAGTTCAGGCTTCTTGTTCCTGATATAACAGTCACCCAGACCAAGTGTGAGAAACAAAGATGGGTCCCTCTGTGGCAAGCCCACTTGACCCCTAGGGGTGGGCTCAGAGGGTTCCGTCCACACGTGTGTACACTTACGGGCCGAATGATGTCACCCTCCACAAGGAAGCTTCTGTCTGGGGTTTTCTCTGAGATGAGCCCTGGGAGGAAGGGAGAGAGCCCGCTAGAACACAGGCTCTAGGGACAGGCATGCAAAGGCCTCCTTTAACACTGGAACTGGAGTATCTGCAAGCACTGAGACTGTGACCTCAGGCAAGTCACACAGCAGCTGTGAGTCCCAGTCTACAGATGCATGTGATGCTTCTAAACCCGATGGCATCCATCCCCTGCTCAAACACGACCCCACAGCTCCCACGATTCCTGCAATCCAATTCCGACTCCAGGTCCTCTACTGCTGTGGCAAGAGAAGTCCCAATTCACACCACCACAGGAGGGCAAGTGGCAGCTCTTTTGTGAGCCCCAGTTCTGCTCAGCTCTGCTTCTCATCCTCCTGGAAGCTCATCCTCCTCCTGGAAGCCAAGGAGCCTTCTGCAAGTGACTTAGGGAGGGGTGAGCTCAGCATCCTCCTGGAAGCTCATCCTCCTGGAAGCCAAGGAGACTTCTACAAGTGACTTAGGGAGGGGTGAGCTCAGGTGGAAGCTGGGGGCAACAAGGGGAGCAGGAAAGGGCAGGAAGAAACACAGGGTAGGCTGACCTCACAGGAGCTCTGCACTTGCCCCACCCCGAAGCAGGGCCAGATGCATCATCCCCTCTGAGCTGCCTGCTGATTTAACTCAGCACCCAGTCGGAGAGTCCAGCAGCCTATATACCTATCAGGTTAGTTTCTTAAAGAGCTGGAGTCTGCCACTGTGGACAGGGCAGGGAGTGGCCCCCCAGGCATCTCTGGCCAAGGCAGCTTCCTTTGGGCAAAGGTTATGCCCAGGGACTGGGGGCAGCTGCGAGGCCTTGGCAGCCATCGCTCACAGGTACTGCTCAGTAAGGGCACTGGCCAGGGCCTGGGCAGCTGTTAGTAACTCTGGTAGGCTCTTGAGAGCTGTGGGGGCCACCAGCGTGGGAGAGCTTTCTCCATGACCTCTGAAGGTCAATGCCAGAGAAGGCACTTGGCTATGACTACCTCCAGACCACTCCTGGTGACCCCAGTAGGAAAAGATGCTGGGGCCCCAAGTTGGCTCCAAGATGATCCCCACATCCAGTCGATGCTCAGCCCCTGATGGCTTAAACATCTGGACTCCAGTCTCCATTTCTACCAGGTTTGTCCCAAGCTGCCTGAATGTCCTCAGTTCCAGCCAAGATCGCCAAACAGGCAGGGCTGAGTCATGGGCTTCTTTGCCTTTGTACCCCCAGCCTGGTGACACCTACAGACTGTCCCTCACCAAGGGGCTAAGCCATTCTCCAACATGTGCTAATGATTTCACCCAACACCCAGCTCAAAGGGCCCAATAGCCTACATGTTCATCAGGCTAATCGTTTTAAAGACCTGTAGTCGTCCTCTGCTTATAACCCACTAAAGATACAGAAAAAAGTACTATAAGAATGTGCCCCCCCAGGGGCTGTAGCAGTGTTGCACAGTGGTTGGAGCACTTGCCTGGCATGCATGAGGACCCGGGTTCAAACCCCAACACCACATACACAGCTAGGTGTCAGAGAAATAAAGGCCTGATGAAAAATTAAAAATAATTCTCTCTCCAAAAAAAAAAAAAATCCGCAGAACTTCCCCCACGTGCGGCCTACCCAGTGAGCTGGTGCCTCTTGGCTGTTGGCTGTTTCTGTTTGACTTTGGAGTTTTATTCACATCACATGGACAATGTCAAACCCCTCCAGGTCATGAGAGGACTGTGCCCTCACCCTGGTTAATTGCAGGGATGTCCTTGTCCCAGGACACCTGGGTACCCTCAGGGGCAAGGCCTTCTGGGACTCCGGTGTCACAGGTTCCTGTACATCTGGAGGCTGAGGGAACTCCAAGGATCAAACCTGGTCCAGACAGAGGGATGCAAATACGTAGATGCCCAGGGTGCCCATGGGCGGGACAAAAGGGCCAGACGTGGGGGTGACTGTGGGGTGTCAGACTGTAAGACCCAGCCCTCTGTGAGGGACAGACCCTTGCATGAGTCCTTGAGCCCCATTGGCCTCCCCACTCGGCCCCAGTGGTGGCAAGGCCTAGACAACCTCAAGGAGGAAGGTCCCTGGCAGGACCAACCCTTGGCTCAAAGATTAATGTACGACTTCTATGGGGCAGAAGATGGCGGCAGGAGGCCAGGACTGGGTCTCAGGTTCAATGATAGTGGCAGGTGTGGGGCTAGCCTCAGACCTGCTGGGGTTCCTTCTGTCAGCCCAGGTTTTTTGAACATGGGCTCAGCCTGGGTGACTCTCACTCTAGTTAGGCTGGAGTGGGGATCCCCCACCCCAAAACAAGTAGATCTGTCCGCTGCCAGGTGGACCCTCTGCTCCCAAGGCTTCCAGGAGGTCCCCACCTCAGCCCTCAGAAGCAGGCTTCTAGGAACATCCTGGAAAACACCTTCTCTGAACCGTTAAGCTCAGTAAAGATCCCTGCAGCCACCCTCCCCCTGCAGGAGGGCCAGACAGCCAGCTTTCCTGGTAAGGCAGGCAGGCCCAGCCCGCAAAGCCAGAGGCCTCCATGTTCCCACTGGCGGGTCCCTGCAGCCATCTCAGCAAGGACGAGGACTAACCCTCGGCAGGCCAAAGTGGCCTAATTGCAGGCATCACACCCCCCCCCCCATTAAATAGCCTTTCCAGCTCCCACCTGCAGGCCCTCCTCTACCCACCGCCCCTCCATGTGCCTCCACCTGCAGCCCCTCTCCTACTTACTCCAACCACCTGCAGCTGGAGCCCTCCCTCTCCTACCTGTGGCCCCCACCACCAGCCCAGGACTGAGCCTTCTGGACCCTGGTCCAACCCCTACAGGCTGAAGAGGGTAAAAGGGTGTGTTGGGGCTGCACAAGACATCCCCTGCCACCAGCAGAGGGCAGAGAAACCTTGTAGAAAGGTGCTCCTGGTGTGGTGGAGACTCCTCGGGTCCTTACCCTGCAACCAACCTGGCCCCTTTCCTACCCACCCTGGTCTCAGACATGGAAAAGCTACCCGAGTCCCAGCAGTGCTTTAGTGAATCTGTGGATGGAGGAAAAGGCCTCCAAACCTCTACCAGACCCTTTAGCATTCCTGTAGAAAAAGTCCACAATTACAAGAGCCAGGCTCTGTGGAGCTGCACACAGTGAGCACCCACATCACCAGCACCCAAAGAAGGGACAAGGAAACTTCTGGATACTCAGACCCTCATATGCACCCGCAACTGCCTGACACAGTCAGCCAGTGTTCCCATTTCACAGAATCAGAATGTAAGACTCCTTACCTGTCTTCCTCCTCTTCTGTCACCAACTGGGCCACCCAAGGACCCCACCTGGATTGAAATCCTGGAATAAGTTAGTCTGGTCCAGATCTGGTGACATTCACAAGCACCACTGATGCCCAAAGAAGGAAGTGACAGTGCCAAGGCCCCTGGCTCTGGTCCTCTAGGGCTTCTCACCATTCCTGGAGCATTCCCACCATGCCTGGAGTCCCGCTTCTCCCATAAGACAGAGTGGGATGGAGCCGGAGCAGTGGCTCAGAGGTAGAGCCTGGCCTGGCAAGCGGAAGGGCCCAGGTTTGAAACCCAGAACCACGTACACATCTAAGTGGAGGAAAAACAAGAAACAGATGAAAAAATGAAGAAAATTGATTCTTTCTGTCTCTCTCCATCTCTCTTTTTAAAGAAGACAGAATGGAGCTGGAGCGGTGGCTCAGCGGTTACAGTGCTTGCCTGGCATGTGCAAGGATGCGGGTTCAAACCCCAGCACCACGTACACAAGGAAGTGTCAGAGCAATGAAAGCCATGTGAAAAACTAAATAAAATTGATTATCTCGAAGAAGAAGAAGAAGAAGGAGAAGAAGAAGAAGAAGAGGAAAGGGAATCACAGGGAGGAGGGGATGAGGCAGCCCTGCTGCTGCCGAGCAGGGGGTTCACAGGTGTCAGTGCATGGGACGGATGTGCTAACCAGGTTGTAGTGTTAATCAGTTTACAATGCATCCGTAGGATAAAGCATCCTCTTGTACACCTTAAACAAATTTTGTCTTTAGAGTTGTCCAACTCACAGGCAGAGGGCAGCATAAGAGTCACCCAGGGCTGGGATTGGGGACCTAGTGTTCCAGGGACAGGGAGTTTCCGTTTTGCAAGATGGGAAGTTCTAGAGAGCTGTGCTCATGTTGCTGTACCCAACACTACGGAACGCTCGAAACGGTAAAGATGGGAATTCCGTTATGTGTTTTATTAGCATTATTAAAAATAAATGGGTGCAGGGTTGGAGCAGTGGCTCAGTCGTTAAAGCGCTTGCCTGGCATATGCAAGGAATCTGGTTCGAACCACATACACAACTCTCAGAGAAATGAAGGCCAGGTGAGAAAATAAATTTAAAAATGATTCTCAAAAAAAATTTTTAAATAAAAAATTTTTTAAAAAATAAATGATTCTCTCCCTCCCTCTTTTTTTTTTCTTTTTTTTTAAGAAAGGGACAGTGAGAGAGAGAGAGAACCAATTTTATTTAGTTCTTCATGTGGCTTTTGTTGCTCTGACACTTTGTTGTGTGCAGGGTCCTGGGAATGAACCCGCGTTTTTGCGCTTGCCAGGCAAGCACTGTAACCTCTGAGCCACCACTCCAGTCCCTCCCTCTAAAATAAAAATAAAATAAAATAAACAATAGGGGCAGCCAGGTGTGGTGGCTCATGCCTGTAATCCCAGCAGCTCATGAGGCGGAGGCAGGATCACAAGTTCAAAGCCAGCCTCAGCAATTTTTTTGAGAGGGACAGTGAGAGAGAGAGGGAGAGATAGAATCTTTTTTTTTTTTTTTTTTGAGTTTTTCACATGGCTTTCGTTGCTCTGACACTTAGTTGTGTTCGTGGTTCTGGGGTTTGAACCAGGGTCCTCATGCATGCCAGGCAAGCGCTCCAACTGCTGAACCAAAGCTCTGGCCCCCAATGGCATAAACCCAGGCTGGGCCTTGTGATGTGTAGCCCACAGCTCTGCAGGGCATTCTCTGTATGAAAAAGCATCAGTCCATCTGAAAGTGGGGCCCTCCCACAAGCCCCTCACCTTGAGCCATCCTACAGACTACACCTTCCTCCCGCCTGCCCACCTCCCTGCGAGCAAGACTTGTGACCTCTGGGTGCCCACAATGTCTTGCCCCTACCCAGATTCAGACAGGCACCAGCCTCCTGGCCACACAGGGGTGCTGCCAGATTACTCTATGACCTCTGGCTGACCTGCCACACTGTCCAGCTCTCCAGTTAGGTGTGACCGACCGCCACTGGTCGATGGGGTCAATGTTGTCCAACCTTTGCCCTCTCCAGGCCTCACCTTGCAGCAGACCAGTCCAGAATAGGTTTTATGGATGGACTTTGCATTCGATTGACTAGGGGGCACCTGAACCCACCATCACCAGAGATGGAAATGCCCCAGTCACCCCTTCACTGAGGAAGAATAGGGGCCTTGGGAGCCTGGGAAGTAGCCAGTCAGGCAAGTTCCTGCCTGTCCCTGTTGCTCCCTGCCTCAGGGCCTGCAGAATTTGGGCACCCTCAAGGGGCACTTTATCACCATCCTCGACCATACAGGCTGAGCAGAAAGCAACTGCCCAGACATCGCAACCAGCATTTTCCTTGAAGGACCAGGCCTCCAGAATGCTGTGGGAACAGAGGCCAGGGTTGTCCCTCCCTGTCCTGCTAGACACCCTTATGGGGCACCAGCCTAGGTGGCCACACCAGAAGGAGAGTCTACAGGCTGGCAGACCTGGGAGATGTTCACCTGAAGCAGGAAGGGTGAGAGAGCTGCCCCAGGCTCAGCCACCTCCTCCCAGACCCCCTCCATGAGTGCTGTGGTAGGTGCTACTCCACTCCTCTGTGGCTCTCCATCTCCCCTGTACAATAGGGCCACAGGGGTAGGAACCAGAACTGCCCTGCCCCAGCCAGTCTTCAGCTCTTCCCAAACTAGACCTGATCTTCCCCTGTCATCCAGTTCCACCAGCACAGGTAGAGTTCAGTCCCAGACCTACAACAGGCAGCGGCAGCAGCTGCCTAGAGCATTCCCAGGTCTCTGGGGAAGAGACAGTCAGGACCCCATCCCATCAGGCTAGCGTTGGCCCTGGACAATCCAAGCCCCCACACCTCCCATCTTCCCAAGGCTGTTCTGCTAGAGACCTTCTCACCCTTCCATCTGTCTTGGTGGGCCCTATCCACTCTTCACGGTCTACTTACCTGTCACCACCCTCCCAGGCAAAGGGAGGTCCCCCCTCTCCAGTTTCTCAATACCATGCACATGAACATGCCTTATCTGGACACCATACCTAGCTAGGGTGTGATGGCCTTGCTGCCTCGTCCCCCTCCAGCAGAACAAGCCTCACTTCCTCATATCTGGCCCAGGGTTGTTGGGGGTGACGGACAGCAGCAGCAGGTATGGCACACATGGGCACCATCGTGAAGGTGGTCTAAGGGACCACAGGGGAAAGGTGACCTAGCATGGAAGTGATACCACTTTTTCCAAAGACAGGGAAGACAATTGTCCCTGACCTGGCTGGTAGAGTTTACAGAGTCGGGTGACATTTTAGTTTAAAGTGCTGGAGTCACTTCTCCAGGCCTGAGAGGTGAGATGGTGACACCAGATCTCCAGGGCAGGGCCCCAGCAGCTCCCAGGACCGCCCTCCCTGGACTGACCCTCAATGTGCTGCACACCCTGCATTCCCAGATGCCCCAGCCTCTTGATTCCCACGGACGCACCTCCCTCCATCATCCTCTCCTCTGTCATAACTCACCTGGCAAAACCGCAGCCCCGGTCGAACCTAATTCATCCTCCCACATCCCGCCGCTGACCAAGCATCTGCTTTTACCGGAGCAAAGCACTCACTGCATCGACTGTCTTTGCTTAAATTCACAACCACAAATCTCCCAACTCCTAGTCTGCTCCCCTGCCCACTCTCACCTCCCAGCCTGTCCCCCCACCCACAATACACACACACAGGAAATGAAACCATCAGGCAGGAACGTCCCCACACCTGCATCTGAGCTCCAACTATTCCATTAGAAGGGCAGATCCTCTCCGGGGCCCCTGGAGTCTTCAATTGCCCCTCCACCCTGTTACCTGTCACTGCCTCCAGCAATGGCAGCCAGCCTTCCTGCCCCTGCAACTGCCACCCCTCGCTGCCTTTTCCAACTTTCTGCCTGCAGGCTCTGTCCTTGGTCCTCCTGCTCTCCCTGGAACCCCGGGTGAGGAATCTGCCCTCCAGATCCGACTCCTGGTGGGTCACCAAGCGCCAGGGCTTTCTGAGTCCTCCTCTTCCTTAGCTTCTCAGCAGGATGGAGATGCAGGGGGCCACTCCCTTCTCTTGGAACCCTCCCAGTTCTTTCTCTTCCTCAGAGCCCACTCCTTCTCAGTTCCCTTCTTTTCCTCCAAATTCTCATGAGTTAGCATTGAGGTGCTTCTGAGAGTGACTCCCCATCCCCCAACAAGGGACATTTGGTGAAGTCCAAATGTGACAACTCGAGCTGGGAGGTGAAGCAGAAGGTGTAGCTAAACATCTTGGGGGGTTGGGACAGCCCCACAGCAAAGGACTCTCAGGTAGTTTCATCTCTAGGGGTAAGCCAACCCCCTACCCTGAGGCCCAGCACTGTGGGCCCACCCACTCTGCCCACCCATGAGGTCTCCTAGCTCAGACCTGACATTGGCCTTCCCCCGCCCACCCCTCCCTACGGATGGCACCACTGTCCATGCGGGCTAGGGCACTGTCCCCCAGCATACAGCTGCAAAGTTTCTGCCTCCACCCCAAACCCCACCAAAACCACCCACTTCCGCCCGACTCCGCAGCCCCCCATCTCTTATTTGCACGCCTCCGACAGCCAACTGTTCTCCTTCCACACTGGTCTCCATGGAGCATCCAGAATGACTTTAAACCTCAAGCCAGACCTGTGGCTCCCTTAGAACCCTCCTGCAGCGCCCCCTGCTGCTCTCAGAGCACAGCCCTCCCCAGCTCCACCTGACCTGGCCCTGCCTGCTTCCCCCTCCTCACAGGGGCCAGACACATCCCGCTTCTTCCTGCCCCAGGGCCCTTGCACCTGCAGCCTTTCCCCTGGATCTTCACAGGCAGCCTCCTCCTATCATTCAGGTCTCAGCTGAAATGCCACATCCTCAGAGGGGCCTTCCCAGTCGACAACCTGAAGGAGGGCTCCTCCTGTCACTTGTCAGTACGAGATGCCTCACTTGCCAGTTTATTCTCCAGCCCTCTCCCCCACCCCTGATTATGAGAACCTCAACTCTCCCTGCTCCCCATGATAGGAACATGGTGTCCATAGCAGCCTGCCTGGCACCTAACAGGCGCTCAGAGTTTGCTGAGGAGTGGATAAGTTGACGAGTGGCTGCACATAGCTACGTGGCTGGGGACTGAGCAGGTGAGAAGGCTGCAGATTCCTGGGAGGGAGAGGGAATGGCTCGCCACCTGGGCTCTGATTAACACCTCAGGTCCAGTCCCATCACCTCTTCATGCAGGCTGGGACCCAGAAGGCTGGACCAGGACTGGACCACCAAAGCACTACTGCACAGGGTGGGCTTGTAGAACAGGACTGGGCCCACAGCTGGCCTGGGGACCAGGCTCTGCAGTGGTAGGTGGTTTCCTGGGGGAGGACATGACAAGGCTAACTTTGTTACAACAACCTCCAAAGAAGGAAGGCTCCAGGTCCACCCAACCCCATCTTGTTAGAACCCAGATTTAGAGGCCAAAGCCACTTCCAAAGTGGGGCCCATGACAGGCAGCTGCTCTGAGAGCTGAGGGCTGTACATGGTACAAACTACACCATCTCCTCTAAGCCAGTGTGGCCACCAAGAGATTCCAGCCCAGTACTACAGCTCAGCCCCTCGAGGCTGACAGATCACACTCACACTTTTTTCTTTATTTCTGCTAACTGTGGGTGCTATATGCAGTCTAGCCTAGGGTTGATCCAATGTCTCTTCCTGGTGTCTCCCTGTGGAATATCACCTTTCTAGCAGCACCCATTCTGAATATCACAGCCAGACTCCTCACCTCAAGTCCAGGGGCAGCCCCCTGCCCACTGTGACCTTTCCCTGAAGTTAATGACCAGGCCTGGGCCCCTGCTGCATCTCAGAAAACTCTAACCAACCTGCTCAAGCTAGACTGAGTACATCCTGTGTCCCCTGACACAGCCCAGCATGTGACCACCCCGGGAGGCTGGCAAAGGCCACAATATCCCTGGAAGTTAAGGTGGCTAAGTCTCAGCTCTGCACAGCTGCTCTCTCCCTGGGACTTCTTGAGCAAGTCCACATCCTTCTGGAAGTCTATTTCCTCCTCTGGAAAGGGGGCCTAACCCCCGGGGGACTCACTGGGCAGTCAGTGTGAGGTGATCAGCACACCACGGCAATGCAGCAAGCACCCAACTTTATTTGTGACACCACTAAGCGCACTGGCTCCTGCTGCCCTCCCCCGTGCCCACACGGGGCTTCTTTGACCTCCTGAGTCTCCAGAATGGTGTTCTTGGGGACTGAGGGGCTCCTAGCACAGACCCACTCACTGGCACACCCAAACTTGGCTGCTGTAACAGACCTCACAGGGGAGGCCAGGAGCTTGGGAAGAGGAGGAGTAGAGCTTGGCTGAAGAAAGACAAACGGGGCACTGCCAGCCACCTCCCCTGGTGGAACCCTTTGTGGGCAAGGCTCCCAGTAACGACTATCTGGGCTGATGAGCGTCCAGTCCTGTTTAGGGCCCGTGCTCTTGCTGAGGTTCCATTGTGCAGTCCTGGTGTCCCCACTGGTAGTGCCCCAAGGTCACCGTCCTGCTCTCAGAGCTTCCTGGAGAGCAGGGCTGGAGGCCATGGCTGCAGAGGAACAGCCTTAGCAGCTGGACACCAGGTACAGGAAGCTGTTCTAGGGTCAGAGCTACAGGACTCCCCTGAGGCCTTTCGCCAAGGCAGAGGTAGGGGCAGCATGCTGGGGCGCTGGGCCTCAGCTACATGTGACCTCCCAGTCTCTAGATCCGCCAGGGCTAGGGCAAAAATGAGAGCCAGCAGAGCTAGGCCCACCTGCTAAGGCAGAGCTTAAAGGGCCCTTCTGCCCCTAGAAGCCTTTGGGGAAACATGACAGGGAAAGGACCAAGGGAATGGCCTGGCCTCAGAGTGGCCAGGGGGAGGCTAGCAGACAGGCATGCTACCCAGAGGGGCCAGGGGTTTGAAGAACCAGCTCTTCATGCAGAATGCATCTTCCCCACTTGGCCACAGAGGCCACAGGCTCAATCTCTGGACATTCCTCTGAAGGGACTTCTGGGTACACAGCCTCCAGGCAGAGGTGGGCTCCCCAGAGAAGCCTGGACAGGTGCTGGCGGCTCTGCTGCTTCTGGGAATGGGGCTGGCTGTACAGTGGGCACTTGGGCAAGCCAGGGCCGCTCAGGGGTGATATCAGATGCACCTGCTGCAGGCCTTGGCAAAGCAGCTGGGGTCTGAGATGGTCTCACCAAGGCCTCCACGTGGAACTCTTTCAGGGTGGGGAGCTGCCCGCTGTGTGGGCTCTCTGCAGGCCCAGCAGCCACACCTCCCGTGTCAGGGCTGCTGGGGTCAGGGTTCCTGGGTTCCATAGACAGTGCCTCCAGAAGTCTTTGCAGGTGTGGCCTGGAGTCAGAAGTGGGACTTCTGCCATTGCTGCTGTCCTGGAGCTCTGGAGCAGGAGACACAAGAGGCCAGGTCCCAGAATCAGAGGGACAGAATGCAGAGCCCAGATGCAAAGAGGCAGAGCTGGCTCCAGCTATATTCCAGGAGATGTCCAGACCAGCCCCAGAGGTGCTAACTGACCAGGTCCCTGCTAAGCCACTGCCTGACACCTTCAAGACCAGACTCCTGCATTCACACCAGAGACCAGGATAGCCCCTGAAGTCACCACCAGAAGATTCCAGTTCTCAGACTGCCCATGACCTTCCCCTCATGTCCCAGGCTGCCCTGACAGCCCACCTGAACTAACACTGCAGCCTTCGTCTTCCAGACTTTTCCTTGGTCTGCTCTGTATGCCAACACCCGACCTCTCGTCCCACATCTGAAATGTCATCTAGAGCCATTCCTGCACTTGTAGCCATGTCCAAGCCCAGAGAGGACATCAGGGGCCATGGCAGAGCACTGCACCAGGAGAGGGGCCAGGTCCTGCCTGCTGCCTCAGATCAGCCACTCACTACTTTGTGAGAACTCTTCTCATCTTTAGGGCCAAGTTGCCTGGCCCAGCCTCTCAGTGCTGCCTCTCAGTGCTGCCTCTCAGCCCTGTCACTGCTGCTCATGCATCAAAGGCTCCCAGCAAACCCATGTTCCCATCCATTGACAATGATCAATTCACATCTCACCATCTGTGGGGCTCAGGCCATAGGATTACTATTCATCTCCAGATCCCCGTGTGGACTCAGGTCCACTCCTGTCTTCTTCCTTCCCATTGGGGACAAGGAAGCTCCTTAGCTCCCACCAAGGGAAGATCTGATTATTCTGACTGATAGCCCCTTCTCCTTCCTGTATCCATCCCTTCTCCTCCAGTGAGTCATCATTTCAACACCCAAACAGGCCAACATGTCCACCATCTTGATAAAACCTTCCCTAGGCCAATTCCTTCTGACACCTCCCAAATGTCTGCTCCTTGTGATAGTTAAATCTCTAGAATCACCCACAAAGCTCTCGGCACATCATCTCATTTTTTGTGGTGCTAAGGATCGAACTTAGGGCCTCATGCATGCTAGGCAAGCACTCTGCAACTAAGCAACATCTTCAGCCCCTAATTCTTTAATTTTTAAAAAGGTATATAATATTTGATATAGTAAATTATGTAGGGGGAAAATGATCCAAGAAATGGGGCTGGAATATCTAGATAGCTACTGCAAAGAATTGAAGAGGGACCCTTTCCTCACACCATAGATAACTTAAGCCCAAGTGGATCACAGACCTGAATGAAAGACCTAAACCTAACACTGATAGGGCTGGAGCAGTGGCTCAGCGGTTATGGCACTGGCCCGGCATGCATGAGGATGCAGGTTCAAACCACAGCACCACGTACAAAATGAAGTGTCCGAGCAACAAAAGCCACATGAAAAACTAAGTAAAAAATGATTCTTTGTCTCTCTCACTGTCTCTCTTAAAAAATAATAAAACACTTAGAAAACAGGCAAAAGTCTTCACAGCTATGGGTTAGGTTAAAACCTTAGACGATACCAAAAGCACAGTGATGAAAAAGGTAGATAACCTGGACTTCAAAACTAAAAATGCTGGTGTTCAAAGATCATCATTTAGAAAGTAGTGAAAAAAAGAACCACCCAGAGGCTGGCTCAGTGGCTCAGTGGTTAGAGCACTTGCCTGGCATGTGCAAGAATGCAAGTTCGAACCCCAGCACCAAGTACACAATGAAGTGTCAAAACAAGCCACATGAGAAACTAAATAAAACTTATTCACTCACTGTCCCTCTTTTAAAAAAAAACATTTTGCTAAGAGAAATAAGCCAGACAGAGCTCACATCCTGCATGACTCCATTTATATTGAGCGTGTAGACTAGGCAAATCCGTAGACAGCAGACTGGCAATTAACTGGGGAACTGAGATGCAAAGGGCGGGGGTAACTCACAAGCAAGAAGTGGAATCTGGGCCATGGACATTCATGCCAACTTTACAGGACGACAAATGGTTTTCCAAAATGACTGCAGCAATATATACTCCTACTGGTAGGGTGCGAACGTGACCCACTGTTCCACCATTCCTTACCGATATTTAGTATTATTGGAACCTCTGCCAATTTAGGAAGGGAAAATGGTGTAGTTTTCATCTGCATTTCCTCAATTACTAATAAGGCCGAGAATCTTGTGCATCTGTTTCCCATTTGATTCCTTCGGAGATGTCTGCTAAGCACCTTGTACCTTTTTCTATTTGGTGGTTTGTCTTTTCCTTAACAGTTTATGCATTCAGGGGGCTGGAGCAGTGGCTCAGTGGTTTCAGTGCTTGCCTGGCAAGCACAAGAACCTGGGTTCAAACCCCAGCACCACGTACACAACTAAGTGTTGGAGCAACGAAGGCCATGTGAAAAACTAAATAAAGTTGATTCTTTCTGTCTCTCTCACTGTCCCCTCTCTTTAAATATATATAAACATAAACATACATAAACAAACATACACAAATATACATAAACATACACATACATAAGCACGCATAAACATACATAAACATACATAAACAAACATAAACATACACAAATGTAAACATACATAAACATACACAAATGTAAACATACATACAAAAACATACATAAACATACATATTCATACATAAGTATACATAAACTTAAGCAAACATAAGCATGCACATACACACATGACAGACACATATGAAATTGACATACATGACATATACATACATGACATACACACAACATACATACATACATACACTGTGTACACGGCATACAGGTCACATACATGTCATATATGACACACGGCATGTATGGCATATCTCATATATGACATACATACATGACATACACAGCGTACACATGTACATCTCATATATGACACACACAATCATATATGACATATATGACATACATACATTATGTCATGACATACATGTAAGTCCAAGATCGGCTCAGTTGTATCCAGTAACCCCCAACGTTATATCTTAACCTCCCTTCCTCCCTCAGGGCACCACTCAACTTTGCACTGCATTATCTGTCTTCTCAGTCCTGGTAGCCAACAACCCCACTATCAAGTTGTCTCCTTTGTCATATGCATTTCCAAGTGACTTCTACAGTGATCTGCACTCCATGAAAATTCACTATGAATTTGTAAACAAATTAACCACATGGAAACCATACATGCCCAGGAGATTCTGAGGGTGTAGCTCAGTGGTAAGTGTGTTCTTAGCATGCAAAAAGGTCTTAGATTCAATTCCAGCATAAAGGAGGAGGAAAAGGAGGAGAAGAAAAAGAATACGCATGCTCAGATTCCACCAAAGGCTCATGGGGAAAAAGGGAACAAAATACACAATAACTTTGTTTTACAATTCATTTACGGAATTGGGGCAGGTGATTTAACAACAGATTACGAGATAAAGCTGGGAGACAAGAGTTCTTGCTTTCCCTCCCAGGAACCAGTTGTGACATTGATGCTTGTAAGTTTTCCAAAATAGCCATCTGTTGTTGGGCAAGCTGGGTCTGAAGTTGGAGATTGGCGTACATACATTCTAGGAGTCCTAGGCATTCCTTGGGCTTGTGATGAACTCCTGAAAGAAGAGCAACGAAGGTGAAAAAAAAACACGAAACAAAACAAAAAACAAAGGCGAGAGATTTGTAATTGTACTAAGGTTGGAAGGGCTCCAGTAAGAAGCTCTCTCTAATCTTTCCAGGCACAACCCAAACCAGACACACCTTTGCTCAACTGTCAACTTCTCAGCGAGACTTGTGTGGTTATATTCTTTTAACTTGAAACAATCACTGGAATTCATTCCTCTCTCCCTTATTTTTCCCAAAATATTTATGGATATATGGTATATTTTGTAATTATTTATTTAATTTTTGTCTAAGTCTCTCCTAAGAAAGGCAAGGGTTTTATATGATTTATTTATCCCAGCACCTAGAGGAGTGCCTCCACAGAATGTTCAACAAGTACTCGATGAGGGGATGAACTGGTCTGGGAGCAAGGCCTAACTTCCCTTTCAAGAGCTCAGGGGATCCCTCAACCTGCTCTTACAGGCATGGCACCATTAGTAGTACCCTGAAGCTCCTCCTGTTGTCTAACTTCAACTCCTCTTAGTACATCCATTTAGTTTTCAAATGCTTTCAGTTACATTATACACAGGCAGATCTTAGTTAACCTTGCTAAATTATATTTGTGTTTATTGTTCTTGACTTCTTCCTTATGACTGTCTAGCGTTGGCTTCCCTATAGGTATTTCAAATATCCACTGATTTCCCCAAGGGGGGATGAATAACAGAAACTCAACAAAACTGAGATTGAGTTTCCCTCACTGGCCAATTTTTTTTTTAAATTAAACCCAGGGATACTTTACCACTGAGCTTCAGTTCCCAACCCTTTTTATTTTGAGACAGAGCTGGCACTGTCCTCAAATTTGAGATCCTCCGCCTCAGCCTCCGGAGTGGCTGGGATTACAAGTGTGCGACACCACTCCTAGCCCTCCCTGGCCACCTTTTAACTAACATGAATAGTAAGTAGTAAGATTTTCATTTCATTCCTGCCTAGTGTGGCAAAGGTGCTAATAAGCAAAGAAACAACACAATTAGTACGCAAATTCAAACCCCAGCACCACGTGCACAACAAAGTGTCGGAGAAACCAAAGCCACATGAAAAATTAAATAAAATTGTTTCTCTCTTTCTCTCTCTCATTGTCCTTCTTTTTTAAAAAAAAAAAATTTAAAAACTGGGAAGAAAACGAAATCAATATAACTGAATAATCAACAAGTAAAAATAATTAAAAATGAAAAATCTGGGGCTGGTGTGGTGGCTTAGCAGATGGAGCACTTGCTTACCATGAATGAGGACCTGGGTTCAACCCCAGCACCACAAACACACCTAAGTGTTGGAGAAACAAAGGCCAGATTGAAAAATAAAATAAAATTGATTCTCGTTCTTTTCACTCTCTCCCTCTCTCTTAACAGAAAAAAATCAATAGGTACTTTGACATGAAGTTGGCACCAGATAAACAGAAGCAGGAAGGCCACCTCCTCCTGCAACCCCTCCCCATGCTGAGTCCTGCATTCTTACCTGAGGGCAGCTTTGTCGTCTGGATGTTCAAGAAAGCAGCTGGTGGGGAACTTGCTTGAAGATTAATATAACTGGGGGAGGGTTTTGCTCGACAGAGAGGCATAGCATTACCTTCCTCTTTTGCTGGAACAAAACCAGAGGAAACTAAATCAAAGCTCATTTCATCAAGAGTTAGACTTTTTTTTTTTTTTAAGAGAGAGGGGGGACAGTGAGAGAGAGAATCAACTTTCTTTTTTTAAAGAGAGAGGGACAGTGAGAGAGACAGAGAAAGAGAGAAACAACTTTATTTAGTTTTTCACATGGCCTTAGTTGCTCTAACACTTAGTTGTGTGCATGGTGCTGGGGTTTGAACCCGGGTCCTCGTGCTTGCCAGGCAAGCACCGAAACCGCTGTGCCACCGCTCCAGCCCCTTAGAATCAACTTTCTTTAGTTTCTCGTGTTGCTCCAACATTTCGTTGGTATGTGGTGTTGGGTAGGGTTCAAACTTGCATCCTCACACATGCCAGGCAGCTGCTATAACTGCTGAGCCACCACTCCAGCCCAAGAGATAGACTTTTTAATTAGATCCCTGCACCTGGTCTATAAGGGTAGGTGCCAGGCCTTGTCCTGACTACCTAACATATGAGAAAAAAAACAGAACAAAGAAATAATAGTAGGATCGAGGAGAACCAAGCCGGGGTGAGATAAGCTAAAATCTAATTTGCTTACATTGCAAAGTTCTTATTGATATGAATCACAAGTTTACTGCTATACTAGATGCTAGCTCATACACATGATGTGTAGGATATGGTTTCTTAGGTGTTTATTATTTGCTTAGGAAGACAAATCAGAAGCAGATGAAACAGTGATATAACAACACAAGGACATAAAGAATGAGTCTGAAGGTCTGGGGTGAAAAGAAGGCCTTCTATGTGTTAGTTAGGCTAAGTACATGATTAAATGTAAAAATGAGTGCTTTCAAAAGGGGGAAGTGATTAATATGAGTATAAAAGTCGAAGAAAGCTCTGAGAATGCAAGTAGAGGGCATTTATTGGACCTTGAAAACTTGAGGAAATTCACGAACAGAAAAGATATTTTAAGTAGGAGATAAAGAAGAGCATGAACCAAGGCAAGAAAGGAAAGATGTGGCGGGATTGATGAGGAGCTCTGGGAAACAGGCCAGAATTAGGAGTGAAAGGACAGGATGGATCATGGACGCCTCTTTACATTAGCAAATCGGGAATGTTTAGGCTTTCTCTTGAGTGTGATGGAAAGCTACTTAGCCTTTCAGGATTAGAAAATAGAATAAAATGATATTTTGATTAATCTACAGATATTAAACACAATGAGTTGGATATGAAAAGATTCTTAAATGGGTAAATTATCTTTGGCAAAAACAGTTGTTAGAAAGAAAAACTGATCTGTAGGAGATGAAGAGCCCTATTAAAGACATCTGTTATTTTGTCTACCAAGCAGCCCTTCCTCTAGAAAATTTTTCTTTTCCCCAGTTTCCATGTCATACTGGTAATACTGTAATCAAGCCCCTCTTCCCATCAAGGATGGGTATGTATTAAAAAAAAAAAAAGACGGGTACGTCACCCAATACAAGCTAATCATGTTATCCAGTCCTTGGGTAACTGTCACTGATCCAAGCCAGTAAGCATACGAGGTAGGCTGGGCCTGAGTCATTTCCTATGATCAACATATGCACTCAAACTTTCTTCTGATTTGGTATTCTGAGAAGACATAAAGTTCAACCTGATGGAAGCTGTTGAATCTGGCTAGCACACCATGAGAAGTGGATACAAGCAAGATCAGAGACAATGGAGAAGGAAGGACAGAGCAAGATGGATAGACAGACACCAATGTGCATCGAATTTCTAGTTCCAGTCCCTGACACCAGGTTTTATATCTCTTCTTCATCTTCTGTGAGCTACTCAGTGTCCCTCTCAACTACATAAATGCTAAGTTACCTTTTTTATGCAAGGCAGTTTGAGTTGGGATTCTCTCAATATAATCACATTTTTGGATATACTAAATTCTAGAAATGCCTAGAAAAGCAAGAGAACACACTGAGTTTGTGTGAAAAGTCAAACTGCCAGGCCAGCCACAAAATGGGAATGAAGAAGCCGCAAAAACTAAATTAGCTCTCCACGGCAAAACAAAAAACGGAGAAAAGTGGACCTTTGAGTACTTCCTCTTTAGGAGTCCAGAAGGTGAAAAGAGAGTGGCAAAGTAGATAGGAGAGCAATGGATGGAAAGGCAGAACAGCTGGGATCAGGAAAGAATGAAAGTGCCTGGAATAGCAGGAAGTCAATAAATCACTGTCATCAAGAAAGATCAAGTGACATCAAGAAAGGAATGGGTTGGGGCTGGAGCAGTGGCTCAACAGTTAGAGCACTTGCCTGGCATGCAAGAGGAACTGGGTTCAAACCCTAGCACCACATACACAACTAAGTGTCAGAGAAGCAAGGGCCAAAAGAAAGACCAAATAAAACAATAAAATTGATTCACTTTCTCCCTCTTAAAAAAAAAAAAAAGAGGGCTGGAGCAGTGTCTCAGTGGTTACGGCGCTAGCCTGGCTTGCGCAAAGGACACAGGTTCAAACCCCAGCACCATATACATAGCGAAGTATTGCAGCAACGAAAGCCACATGAAAAACTAAATGAAACTGATTCTTTCTGTCACTCTCTCAAAAAAAAATTTTTTTTAATTAAAAAAAAAAAGAGAAAGGGTTGATTTGATAACGCATTCAGTGGTAGAGCACCTGCCTATCAGGCTCAAGGGCCTGGATTCAATCCCTAGCACCAAAAAAAAAAAAAAAAGTCAGATTCATTCATACATACATGTAAGAGATAACTAAGTGCTTCCAATATGTCAGCCATTAAGGACACCATAGTAGACTGAACAGATGTGGTCATTACTCTCCTGGAGCTGACCGTCTTGCAGTGTAGATGGTCATAAGTGATGAAGCACACACATTATTCTACCCCAATAAGTGCTATGAGAACACTTGACCAGCTGGGGATATGTCCTGAGGAAGTGGTATACCAGCTGGAACCTGAAGGATAGAGGGGACCTCCTCATAAAAAACAAGCCTGGGGCAGACTGTGACAAGTAGATTGTATGAAGGAAGAAGTCTATTCTCCCTCACTCAAGTGCCACAGAAGGAATGGCCTCTTCACTTGTGGGTACCAGGATGAGGTGCTTTCTGTCCAGAGGGTCACTGAACCTATGAAAATGGAAATCTGTTACCTTCCCTGTCAGTTACTCTTTTTTTTTTTAAGAGGAAGAGAGAGGGCTGGAGCAGTGGCTTGGTGGTTACGACACTTGCCTGGAATGGGCAAGTACACGGGCTCAAACCCCAGCACCCATGTACACCACTAAGTCTCAAAACAATGAGAGCCATGTGAAAAACTCAATAAAATTGATTGTCTGTCTCTCTCACACTGTCCTTCTCTCTTTAAAAAAAAATAAGGGAGAAAGAGAGACTCAATTTTATTTATTTTTTCATCTGGCCTTTGTTTCTCCAACACTTAGTTGTGTATGTGGTGCTGGGGTTTGAACCTGGGTCCTCACACATGCCAGGCAAGCACTCCATCCACTGAGCCACTGCTCCAACCCTGTCAATTACTCTTGATGAGGGAAATTTTACTTTGTTTTCCCCACATTGGGTTTTCCAAACTCTACTGTAGGTCCTCCATTTTCCCTTCCCTCCTGCTCCAGATTACGTCATATAATGGCTCATGCAGTGGTTATAGGGACAGAAGCTCAAGCTCAGGTCTCAAGATTCTTCTCATCATTTGAAAAATGTTTTACTTTCCATGCAAATGAATGTCTCAATCATTTAAACCCTTCACAGGCATGTTTCCTACAGGACTGTAAGGCTTGAAGCATATTTTACCCACCATCTATACTACAGGAACCATATCTCTGACTAGAGAATACATAATAGATTGGGGAGCAACAAAAGGAGGCTGATTAGAGAAAAAAAAACAGTTAAAGGATGTTTTCCGTACAAGGCATTCTCTTACATAGTTTTTACAATAATCCTATGAAGTAAGTAGCACTGTCAACATTTTATTTGATGAACTTAGGTAAGTTTCTTAGGATTCCACAATTAGCATGTGGCACCACTGGAATTAAATTTGGACTTGCAGACTCCAAAATCATGTTCTTTACCACTGCTCTTTATATTCTATAAAAAGAGCTATTTATGTCTAAACTATGGCATATTAGATGGCTCAGATAAAGTAATCTACTCCACCTGCAGTTAAGAGGATAGGCTCTGGAGTCAGATAGCCCCAACCACTTCCCTGCCCACTGTTCACTCTAGTTAACATCATTTCTTCTGAGAACAGTCTTGTTCTAAATATTAAGAGGAGATACACAGGAAGAATAAATTCATTCAATAAATAATTACTGAGCATCTATTTTACAGATCCAGTCCTAGACACCAGGAATACAGTCCTGTTCCCTTTAGTGGGGAACGCAGAAAACACAAATACTTTCCAATTAACCTCGTAACAGGGGAAAAAAAAACAACTAGTATCATTTCCTCAAATGCTGAGCAATGAGGTAGGTCTGGCTTTTAAGGAAGGGGAAGCAGGGCCTAGACACACACCTTTTCTGTTAGTAGGATGATTAGGGTGCTGCTCCATCTGAACACCAATAGGTGTGGTGCCTGGGAAGGAATCATAGCATCACGTGATCAAACAACCCTTGCTATTATTTTTACCATTGACAATTTCATAAGTTCTCCCCAGCAAATCTCAGGCTGTTCCAATCTGCAGAGGAAGTAATGTGAAAGTGTGTACTGTTTCATGGCTAACTGAACTTAAAAAGTGATTTTTTTTTTCAGGACTGAGGACCGAACTCAGAGCCTTAGCGCATGCTAGGCAAGCGCTCTGCCACTGAGCTAAATCCCCAACCCCCAAAAGTGATTATTCTTGAACTGTTCATTCTCTTCCCATTCTTCACTAGCTTGGAGAAGTTATTTCTATTATTATGGCTTCCCTGTTTTTCTGGACAAAATAAGAGCACATCTAAGCCTTAAGAATCTTTTTCGAACAGGCATTTACTCATCATGTTTGCTTTCTGAGTATGAGTCCTTTTCTTGTCTGGTGTAGTAAATTTAAAAACTCTGGCTCCCCCTCATCTCTAACGGACTTGGGGTTGAGTGAGGAGGGCGGGAGTGGGATGGGTATGGGGAAAGAAAATATCAAAGCACTACAGGGAATAATTGAGAAGATATTTAGATAGGACAACTCGGGGGAAACCTAAATCATCCCCTTCCAATACCGCTCGCGGCCTCAGGAGAAAGCTTTTGCCTAAGAAGGGAAAGATCCGCACACAGCAACGAGTCCAGAAGTTATAAACCACAACTCCCAGCGTGCTCGGGGGCGCGGAGGGAAGTGATCGTTGCCTCCCAGTCCGGCTAGAGACGACTACAACTCCCACTTCACCCTTCGGCAAACCGGCCGCTACAGTCCCGCCCCCCTGCTCCTCCTCGTTACTAAAGGTGGGATAAAAGAAGGAAAACTGTCACGGCTTTCTTGACCTTCACGGTCCGATAGGTGCAAAGGGACAACACAGTTTCGTGACCTCACCTGCGGTATTAATAGAAAGCCTCAAACCCAGCACCCGCCCCTGTAGTTGATACGCATGCGCAATAGCGTACGGCCAACTGCCCGAGCCTCAGCGCATGCGCAGACCATCGGGCCGCACGCGGCCCGGGAGCGGCCACCCTACTGCGCAAACGCAAGTGCTCTCCGGTTTCCATCATCGCGCTCTCTCTACCTACCTTGCCTTGCCGTTTTTTGCGTGGGGGGCGGGACTAATACCGTCGATTGGCCTGTTTTCGTGCCAGTCAATGAAGTGGCTGCGGTGATTGGTGGCGACTTAGAAGATAGCGGGTTTAGGTGTCAGCCCCGAGGAGGCAGCGTTTTCTGGGCTTCTCCCTGCTTCTCTCTCTCTCTCTCCAGAAGGTTCTGCCGGTTCTCCCAGCTCTGGGTACCCAGCTCTGCATCGCGTCGCCATGATGGGCCACCGTCCTGTGCTCGTGCTCAGTGAGTTCGGGAAAGCTGGGAAAGGGACCCACCCCCCCACCTTCACTCCCCTCGCCCCACGCTTCTCAGTGTCTTCGTCCCGCCATGACCTGACCAGCGAGCCTTCCAGTATCGCCTCTTTGGAAGCCCAAGCTCTCGCTTCCAGCCTCCCTTAATAAACGCAAACGGACCTACCCCTGGCCGAGTCCCTTGTGTTTGCCTTGCGTGTCTCGGTTCGCTCCTACCCCGCTTAGAGTTCCTCGGCCACCACCTTCCTCCACGCCCCTGCACCCTGGCCAACGCGACTTCGGGCGTGTAGTTGAATGAATAATGGTTCTCAAGGAAAATCAGGCCTCGCTTTGTGGTCTTGGCCCATCCCCTCGTCGCGATGCGACCTGGGGCAGATGAAATTTTTCCATCCGCCTTAGGAGACTTAACTATTTCTTGGTAGAGTTGCGGGATAAGTCCGTACGCTGCTTAAGAGAGAATCTGGCAGATAGCAGGGGCATCCTTGGTCTCCGCATTCTTATCAGTAGCACACATTGAGCAGCTCCTCCATCCTGGAGTAGCTGTGCTTCCCTCATTGGACTAACCAGTTGAATTTCCCCGAATTCTCTACTAGTTTTCTTGTTCCCACTGGGAATATCCCCTTTTTGTTTCTGAGAAATGAGCATTGTCTGGGTTGTATTCCCTTGGTATGTCTCCGTTCTGTGTGTAACTGCTATACCTAGGATGCCCGTCAAGCCGTTTCCCCTCTTAGGTGTCTTCTGTGTACATAATTCTGATGAGAGTTTTGATTTCATTTTGCTTATGCCTGGGGAAAGACCTATTCCTTCCGATGGGGTGTAGGTCCTGTCAAGTTTTTGTTTGCCACTGCCCAAGATAAAAATGTAAACCCTGAAGGTTGGGATGTGTGTTTAGATTTGATGGGACTGGATTGAAAGGTTTGTGGACTTACTAAGTTGTGGGGGAGTGTCTGACGGGAGCGAGGAAGGAAATCAGCATTATTAAACACTGACTTGGCTCCCTTGAGTGGGCCCTGGGGTGAGTGGTGCATTTGTAAAGCTCTTTTCAGGTCTTCATTAATCTCTGGCATTAGTGGCTGCTGATTAGACTTCTGTTAAACTATGTAACCATCTCTTAACTGTGGTAAATGGGTTACTGAGGCATTCTTACAACATCCAACTATGGGGTGGCTTTATACCACTTCTCTTACAAATGGAACACTTTGGAAGAATGTGCATTCTCATTCCACAGCATGTGTTAGGGGCTGTACCGGTAATTTTGCTTGGACTGTTAGTATTCTCTCTTTATCCAAGCAGGAGAATATGAACCCCTAAATTCTGCCCCTGTTGACATAAAGCACTGATTTTCTTTCTTTCTTTCTTCACCCCCCCCCCCCCCAGGGCTGAGGACCGAACTCATGGCCCTGCGCATGCTAGGCCAGCGCTCTGCCACTGAGCTAAATCCCCAACCCAGCACTGATTTTCTTAAGAAGTTCACTAACCCTTTGAGAATGTGATGGTAGTTTTAGATCCTCTTCCCAGGGGGTAAAAAAGGTCTCTCTCGTTTTCTCACATAATGTTGGGGAGTTCACTGTCTCACTGAGGCCGATTCAGGGATCTTAGGTTTTGAATCCCTGTGGTAAATATGTGAATGGTTAGAGGAAAAGTGTTGTCCAAGATTTTCAAGTTGTTGCATTACAGGTTATTTCTTAGTATACTGGGTATTGACATAAAAAATAAATAGGCCAGGTGTAGTGGTGCACATCTATAATATCAGCTATTCAGAAAGCTAAGGCAGGAGGATTACAAGTTTGACCTGTCTCAAAATTAATTTAAAGGGCTGTGAATGTAGCTCAGTGATAGAGTTGCCCCTGGGTTCAATCCCCTTTACCCCCTGCCCCACACACAAATAGCTGCAAGTACATGCGTTTATTATTTAGCAGGTTTTTGAAGTATAATTGACATATAATCTGCACATATTTAAAGTATCATTTGGTAAGTTTTAATGTATGTATTTTTGTCTGTTTTAGGCCAGAATACAAAGCGTGAATCTGGAAGAAAAGTTCAGACTGGAAACATCAATGCTGCTAAGGTAGCATATTTTTTTTTCTTTCTTTTTAATAGTAGTTTGCCTCCAGCTATCTGCTGTAGTACTTCTGTATCTGCTCTTACCAATAAGCTTCCTGCGTATCTAGACTTTAGAGTATGCAGTTAAGCAGAAGAGAAGTTGACTTTTACTTCTTTCAGGATATTTCCCTAATAGTACAGGGAAGGTATTATATCTTGCTTTATGTCAGTCTGTTTGTTAGGCCAAATAATCTTCTTACATTAACCTGTGCATAATTGTATTGCTGTGTATGTTTTATAGCATTCTACTTGTGTGCCTCCCATACTAGACTGCACTACCTAAAGGGAAGGACTATATTGGTTCACTTGCAGTGCTAGTGCCCATCATAGATCCTGCATAGGTCTTGAATGTTTTTTTTTTTTTTTTTAAGAGGGGACAGTGAGAAAGAGAGAAGTAATTTTTATTGAGTTTTTCACATGGCTTTCATTGCTCTGACACTTTCTTGTGTACGTGGTGCTGGGGTTTGAACTTGTGTATTCACATGCCAGGCAAGTGCTGTAACCGCTGTGCCACTGCTCCAGCTTCTGAATGATGTCTTTTGAAAGGAATAGTGAAGTGACCTGAGATTTGACTTAACGGTGGTGTGTAGGCCATTGTTGTAGGAAAAAATACTGAGATTTGGACTTCTGGGAAACTAGTGCTCTGGGAGGCGTATTGCCCCCCTTTTTTTTTTCCTTGTGATAAGTAATTTTTTGCTGTATCTGAAATAGTTGCCAAACTTACTCTAGAGGTATCCTTGTTAAAACACGAGATTGGCTCTTCTGATTGTTCTTCATCTCATTCATTCTGTCCTCTGATTTGTGCTTACATGTCTTATGTTTCCTTTCCATTAGACTATTGCAGATATCATCCGAACATGTTTGGGGCCCAAGTCCATGATGAAGGTAGTTTACCTCTTATTGAAACTTGTAGACTAGAGTATGTAGCCTTTCTGTTATCTAGGACACTTACTTTACTTTTGTCTTAGATGCTTTTGGACCCAATGGGCGGCATCGTGATGACCAATGATGGCAATGCCATTCTTCGAGAGGTATGATATTTTTTTTTTCCTTTCTCACAGTTTTAGGAATACAAAGAACCCATTAAGATTCATGTAAATGATGATTAGTTTGGGGGACTGCTGTATGGATTATTATCAAATGATGGGCTTAAAAATAACAGAAACTGAAAGCTGGGAATGTAGCTCAGTGATAGAGCACATACTTAGCATGTTCAAGGGCCTGGATTCAGTTTCCAGCACTAGAAAAACAAATTTACTCTCTCATAAACTGAGTCTAGAAGCTGGTCATGGTGGTGCACACCTGTGATCTCAGTGACTCAAGGCTGAGGCAGGAAGCTCTTCAGGTTGGAGGTTAGTCTCAGCAACTTAGCAAGACCCTATCTCAAAAAGGGCTGGGGATGCGTCTCAGTGGTTAAGCATCCCTAGGTTGAAGCCCTAGCACCAAAAATAAAAATAAACTGAAGACTGAAATCAGGGTGTCAGCAGGGCCTTGTTCCTGAAAGGCCTAGGGAAGAATCTTTTGTCTCTTCTAGCTAGAGCTCTTGCCTAGCAAACACAAAGCCCTGGGTGCATTCCCCAGTACTGGGGGAATAAAAAGAAAGACTTTATTTCACATTCACAGGGCGCAGTTCACACACAATAGAATTTGCAATATGTAACCTGTGAGGTGCCATACAGTTCTGTTCTCAAGAAGCTATAACAGTTGAGTTCGAATGATGCATTTTTCCTCAAAAGAAAAGGATGTGGGGGCTGGAGAGGTGGCTTAGCGGAAAAGAAAAGGATGCGGAAAGGTGGTTGGGGGAGAGATTTTATGACTTTTTTTTGCTCCTCCCCCCCCCCCATTTGCATTGATGGGGATTAAACATAGGGCTTTATACATGCTAGGCAAGCCCTTTTCCACCGAGCTACATCCTTGGGTTGGGGGGCATTTTAATCTTCAAGGTATGGTAAAACAATAAAGAGGAAGGGAATATGTATGGAAATAAATTCAAGAGTTAGGATCAAGCAGAATGGGTTAAAAGTCTTCGAGTAGTGTTGATTTAGTGGTGATTTGCATTTTTGATTAAATCTTTTAGATTCAAGTTCAACATCCAGCAGCCAAGTCCATGATTGAAATTAGCAGGACCCAGGATGAAGAGGTTGGAGATGGGACCACATCTGTAATTATTCTTGGTAAGGAAAGAAAGGTTGGAAAGAAAAAATTGGAAATAATGACTATGTCGTATTTTAAGAAGGAAATTCTGGGGCTGGGAATGTAGGTCCTTGATAAGAGTGCTTACCTAGCATGTGTGAGGCCCTGGGTTCAGTCCCTAGTACCACAAAAAAAGAGAAACCGGTTGTGGTGGTGAATGGTGGCAATTCACAAGGCTAAGGCTGGAGGACCACAGTTTGAGACCAGCTCTAAGCAACTTAGCAAGACCCTGTCTCAAAATAAAAAAGGCTTAGGATGTGGCTCAGTGGTTAAGTGCCCCTGGGTTAAATCCCCAGTACCAAAAAAAGAGAGAGGGCCGAAGTTTTGTAATTAATCCACTGGTTGTAACTATTTAAATTTGTAGCAAATTGTCTTATGTGTTTTCTCCAGCTGAATATAAAACATTCATCTGAATAGGATAAGCTATTGTCTACATAAGATCATATATATAGGATGAGCTATGGTCCATCTGGTTAAAATATGGTCATTTGTGTTCTAGAAAGTTACTAGAGTCACTGAAGTGACAAATACAAAATCATTACTACTAAGGGAAATACAGGGTTAGGGTGCTATAGCCTCTCAACATTTTCAACTAATGGCATTTCTCAAGTTAGTGTGTTTTTGTTTTAAACCAGGGATCGAACCCAGGGATGCTGTTATTTTATTTTTTATTTTTTGAGCCGAGGTGGGGGATCTTGCTAAGTTGCTGAGGCTGGTTTTGAACTTGCAATCCATCCTCCTGCCTCAGCCTTCCTAGCGGCTGGGATTACACCACACCCAGCAGAAGCATTCCTTTATTTTTTTAAAGAAGAACAGTGAGAGAAAGAATCTATTTTATTTGTTTTTCATATGGCTTTCCTTGCTCCAACACTTGGTTCTGTATGTGGTGCTGGGGTTCAAACCCATGTCCTCACATATGCTAGGCAAGTGCTGTAACCACTGAGCCATCAGTCCAGCACCCAAAGCATTCATTTTTAAAAATAATTTTAGAAATGAGGAAAGAACTTTTTGTTTCTTTTTATTATATCATTCAGTTTGTTTGTTTTTTGTGATGCTGAGATCACACCTGGGACCTTGCACATGGAAAGCACACATTTTACCACTGAGCTATATACCTGTTCTTGGAGGTAGCTCTGACTGTTATTTACAGGGCATATCATTTTTCTAAGTTATCTTGCCCTGGCATCTTGTGAAGTATTTATTATCTTCTTAGAAATATACATAATAACTAGGAATTGGAATAAAATATTCAAACATTTGAATACTTTAGAGTGTACATGTGAACTTGGGCACATCTGTGTACAATTTAAAATTTAGTGTGAGCAAGTATTAGACACAAGACATAATTTATGGCAAATGTATTTTTTTAAACGAATATTCACATGTCTTTAAACTTTTTTTAGAAACTAGCTTTGTGTATATATATTTACATGTAGATGATTTGGGGGGTGTATTAATTAGAAAGCAAATTTTTTTTTTTTTTTTTTTTTTTTTAAAGACAGAGAGAGAGAATCAGTTTTTATTTAGTTTTTCATGTGGCTTTCTTTGCTCTGACACCTAGCTGTGTACATGGTGCTGGGGTTTGAACCCACATACTCATGCATACCAGGCAAGTGCCATAACCACAGAGCCACCACTCCAGGCCTTTTTTTTTTAAAGAGAGAGGGACAGTGAGAGAAAGAATCAGTTTTATTTAGTTTTTCATGTCGCTTTTGGTGCTCTGAGACTTCATTGTATATGCGGTGCTGGGGTTTGAACCTGCATACTCATGCATGCCAGGCAAGCGCCATAACTGCTGAGCCATTGCTCCAGCCTTGAAGATAATTTTTTTTTAAAAAGGAGGTTATTTTACCAATCATCGTCATCCAGAGTAAATTTTATACCATTTGGGGGGGGGTTGTTTTTGTTTTTAAGAAAGGGGACAGTGAGAGATAGAAGCAATTTTTTATTTAGTTTTTCATGTGACTTTCATTCCTCGGACACTTTGTTGTGTACGTGGTGCTGGGGTTTGAACCTGCGTACTTGTGCATGCCAGGCAAGCACCACAACCGCTAAGCCACCACTCCAGCCCTATGGGTATTCTTTAAGGTATGAGGTTTATTATTGGGTGTTAAGTCAGTTTTCCCTTTGTATTTTTTTTCCTAATCTTTGGAAAAAATAATTTTCATTTTCTTAGGAAACTGGTAATAAATATTTATTTAGAAAGATCAAAAAAGAAAGCAAACCCCCGAGATCAATCTTTTGATCATTTAAAATATGTCCAATAAAGATATTTTCTTTGGGGGCTAGTGCGATGGCTCGGCAGTTACAACGCTTGCCCAACATGGCACAAGTATGTGGGTTCAGACCCCAGTACCATGTATACAACTAGGTGTCAGAGCAATGAAAGCCACATGAAAAACTAAATAAAACTTGATTCTGTCTCTCTTGCTGTCCCCTTCTCTCTTTTTGAAGAGGGGGACAGTGAGAGTCAGTTTTTTTATTTAGTTTTCATGTGGCTTTTGTTGCTGTGAGACTTCGCTGAGTGCATGGTGCCCAAAAAAAAAAGTTTTATAATTGGCTTATACAAAGTATAAAATTTAGAATAATATTAACAACCAAATGGCATATTTTGTGGAAGAGTCAGTTTTTTTGTTGGGGGGGGGTATTTTTTAGAAGCATAATGAAGTTGCCTTGATACCCCAGTACCTTTTAAAACATTGTTATGGTGCTTATATCTTTTTTCAGCTGGAGAAATGTTGTCGGTGGCTGAGCACTTCCTAGAGCAGCAGATGCACCCAACAGTGGTGATCAGTGCTTACCGCAAGGCACTGGATGATATGATCAGCACTCTAAAGAAAATCAGGTATTGGGGGAAAGGAAGTAGTGGGAGGCCTCGAAGACTGACTGATCTTTTCTTAGGGAGTAAAAGAAGGCCAAGCATATTTTACACACACACACACGATGGTTATGCCCTGGGGCTGGAGCAGTGGCTCCCAGTTGTGGTGCTTGCCTAGTATGCACAAGGGTTGTACGTTTGATCCCTAGCACCACGTACACAACAAAGTATCAGAGCAACAAAGACCACATGAAAAACTAAATAAAATTGATTGTGTGTGTGTGTGTGTGTGTGTGTCTCTGTGTCATTTTCTCTTTAAAAAATAACAAAAGATAAAAGATGGTTATACCTAGTTTTTGTTTTTAAACCTGGGATTGAACCCAGGGGTGCTTAACCATATATCCACTAAGCTACATCCCCAGCCTGGGTGCAGTGGCACACACTGTAATCTCAGTAACTCCAGAGGCTGAGGCAGGGGGGTCACAGGTTCAAAGCCAGCCTCAGCAACTTGGTGAGACCCTATCTCAAAATACGGAAAAAAAAAAAAGTCTGGGGATGTGACTCAGTAGTTAAGCGCCTCTGGGCTCAATACCCAGTACCAAGAAAAAATTTTAAAAGATTAAAAAAAAAAAAAGGACTGGGGATGTAACTCAGTGGTAGTGGCCCCTGTTTTCAAGCCTCATTACTCAAACACTGCCACCAAATCTAGAATCCTTTTATCTTGGATAATGCTTTCGGAGTAATTGCCTCTTCCCCAGAATCCATAGCTGTTTAATAATTGCGTATTGCATGCCTTATACTATCATGAAAGGAGTTTTTAGGAGCATGTGAAAATTTGGACAAGTTATTCAGAATCTTTTAGAGCTTTATGTTATTGTTTTGAGTAGTCTCACCACGCACAAATTCATAATCCTGTCAAAGCAGAGCAGACCAGTGCATAAAAATAGTTAATGCTATGTGGCACACCATGAATTAAGGTGCTAGATAAAATAGAATCCAGGATTCAGAATAGTAAAACTGGTGATTTGAAGTCAAAAGGAATTCAAAATTGGCTAAAGAATCAGTTTTATTCAGTTTTTCATGTGGTTTTCATTGCTCCAACACTTTGTTGTGTATGTGGTACTGGGTTACAAACCTGTGACTTTGCACATGCCTGGCAAGTGCCCTAACCGTCAGTCTCCACTGATACCCCCAAAATTGGCTCTTTGTGGAATAAGATTTCATAGACAAAATGTGTATTGATCTGAGTTATAAAAGTTGAAGTAGAAAATAAGGAACAAATTGATTTGCTATGAACTTTATATATTTGTGCAGAGAGTTGTCAGACGTGGAAGTGAATTGTTCAGGGAATTATGGTATCTTTCAGGAATGGGTTAATGGTAATCAAGCTGAAAAGTAGAGAGATGGCCATATGTCTCTTTTAGTTTCCTACAAAGGAATAGCCCCTCATCCTGTCTTTTGCCCCACTATTTTAGTCTCTGACATACATGAAGGCCTTCTTCAAATATGTAAGTTGCTGCTGAACATATTGCCTGATTTTCTTTTCTCCAGTACCCCTGTTGACATCAATAACCGTGATATGATGCTGAACATCATCAACAGTTCCATTACCACCAAAGTAATTAGTCGGTGGTCCTCTTTGGCTTGCAACATTGCCCTCGATGCTGTCAAGACTGTACAGTTTGAGGAAAATGGTCGAAAGGAGATTGACATCAAGAAATACGCAAGAGTGGAAAAGGTGATTTCCAGTGTGTGCTCTGGGAAAAATTATTTCCTGGCGTTAATAATCTTACTTCTAGATGAAGTAGTTAAGTCAGAGCAAGATATGATATTTTCAGTTAGTGTTAGGAAGAAATTGGAACTGGGGAAACAAACAGCCTAAAGAGACTATCAAAGAACTCCTGAAATAATTTTGTTACCTTTGCTGGTATTCTACTTCACAGGGTTTTCAAGGCTACAAAGGGCTTATTTGTATATCCATGTTGGTATATTTGGATATGTATCAGTCACCTGGTCAGAATATAAACTTTACAAGGTCTCTATAGTATAGTGTTAATATGCCCCAGAAGACTTTCTACCATCTCTTACTAAATTTAAAATTTTAAAAGTATAAGTAGGTACTGAGCAGTAACTCATCGGTTACCATGCTTGCCTGGCAGGCATGAGGACCCACGTTTGAACCTCAGCACCGTGTACACAATAAAGTATCAGCCACAAAAGCTACATGGAAAACTAAATAAAATTCTCTTGTTCTCTGTCCCTTCTCTTAAAAAAAAAAAAAGAACAGAAAAAGTAGCACTTCATGGCCAGTAGATGGAGCCCAAGCCTAAAATTCTATGAGAATGTCTCTAAGGAAGTAGGTAGGAGAGACCTGAGTCTTTTAAATCTGTGAAGTCACTGACTTTCTGTGGATCTCAGCCAGCCCTCAGATTGAGTGTCATAGTCCAAAACTGGAATGCTTCCTAGAAGGGAAAAATATGTTTGCAGCAGTGTTTTGATTTTGAGCTTCGTGAAGAAAACGTGTAGTAGTAACTATTTGAAAAAGAGGAACATCTGCTAATGGAGTTGAGAAATTGTCTCCTTTTGGTTGTAGATTAAAGTGGGTCTTATTTTGTTCAGATACCTGGGGGCATCATTGAAGACTCATGTGTGTTACGTGGAGTCATGATTAACAAGGATGTGACCCATCCACGAATGCGGCGTTATATCAAGAACCCTCGCATTGTGTTGCTGGATTCTTCGTTGGAATACAAGAAAGGAGAAAGCCAGGTAGGGTCCTGGACCTGTTAAAGTGGAATCTTACTACTAATATGGATAAGGGAATGAAAGGTGTACTTATTGACTACTCTGCCAATTATTGTCCTTTTTTTTTCTTTTAATGTGTTCTCATTTAGGCTTACAGCAGTCTTTAAAAATAGTTGGTATTGGGTCTGGAACAGTGGCTCAGCCAAGAACCCGTGCCTGACATGTGCAAAGACCTGAAACCCTAGCACCACAAACACAACTAAGTCAGATAAACAAAGACCAGATGAAAAAATAGATAGTTGGCTCCCTGTCTGTCTCTCTCGCTCGCTCGCTCGCTCTCTCTCTCTCTCTCTCAAAAGAAAAAAAGTAGTTGGTATTAACTCCATTTTACGGATGAAGGATCTAAATTTGGGAGAGGGGAGCTGACAGGTAGTCCTGCATTTATTAAAATTGTATCAAGCATATTTAATTGTAATCCTTCCTCCTTTCTTGACCTTGGCATCTTTTTTGGTGGGGTCCTATAATTGGGCTTTGAAACCCAATTAACTAGTTAGGTTAGTTGCCTGGGAAACAACTAGTATTGACCAAATCAAGATTTGATCCCAGCTGTGTTCAAATTCAGTTTTGCCCTATCATGTCACTTTCCATAATGAATCAAAAGGACATAGAGTAGGAGTTTATTTAGCTTTGAAGTGCTGAAGGAGAATTTTTCAAAGGGCAGAAGGCTTACAGTTTACAAGTATTGGAAATAAGAAGAACTTGTGGGCTGGAACGGTGGCTCAGTGGTTACAGTACTTGGCCTGGCTTGTGAAGATACAAGTTCTAAATCCCAGCACCATGTACACAATGAAGTGTTGGAGTAACAAAAGCAACGTGAAAAACTAAATAAAATTGATTTTCTCTTTCTCTCTCGCGCATGCTCTCTGTCACTCTCTTTTTTTATCACTGTCCCTCTCTTTGATAAAGTTTTTTTGTTTTTTAAGGGAAAATTAAGACCTGGAGTAGCTAGGCGCAATGACACTAATCCCAGCGCCTTGGGAGGCTGAGTGAGGAGAATCACAAGTTCAAAGACAGCCTCAGCAACTTAGGCCATAAACAACTTCATGAGACCCTGTCTCAAAATAAAAAAAGGGTAGGGGATGTGGATTAGTGCTTAAGTTTAATCCCTGGTACTAAAAAATTTTTAAAAAGACCTGGAGGGCTGGAGCGGTGGCTCAGCGGTTACGGTGCTTGCCGGGCATGCACGAGTACTCAAGTTCAAATCCCAGCGCCATGTACACAGCTAATTCTCGGAGCAATGAAGACCAAATGAAAAAACTAAATAATAAAATTGTTTCTCTCTTTCTCTTTCTCCCACTGTTCCTCTCTCTTTAAAAAAAAAAAAAAAAAAGACCTGGAATATCCTTGCATAATGGTAGGACAGGTAACATTAAACTGGATGGTCAGAGAGCTTAGAAAGACCAAGCTCAAAGCGTTAAACTAGTAGTGTTTAGGACTGAACTGGCTTTTGGAGGTGTGAGGACATGGCTAAATCTGCCTTTTTACCTCCCAGACCGACATTGAGATTACACGAGAGGAAGATTTCACGCGAATCCTCCAGATGGAAGAAGAATACATCCAGCAGCTCTGTGAGGACATTATCCAACTGAAGCCTGATGTGGTCATCACAGAAAAAGGCATCTCAGGTTAGGCTTCGTTAGTTTTTCAGCCCACCTTCAAGATTGAAGAGGTTGGTGATTCCCTGCCCGCCTCCCACCTATTGCTGTACTCAGTAAATACAGTGGTTAGGGTACTTTGAGGATAAAATCAGTCGAGAACCCAGGAGTTTTGGCTTCTGGTTTGATACCTCTGCTCTTAAATTTGCAGATTTAGCTCAGCACTACCTCATGCGGGCAAATATCACAGCCATTCGCAGAGTCCGGAAGACAGACAATAATCGTATTGCTAGGTGAGTGGCCAAGTAAAATTAATATTCTTCTTGTCGTGTGTTTCTTTTTGTAGTCGCATAATGTAGTCATTACCTAAAAAGATATAATACAGGATACAATGACAGATAGAAATAACCTGGGTGGAGCTGTCTGCCTTCTTCAGAAGTCTTCTAGTGCAACAATTATCCACTGCATGAAGTCTCTTCTCTACTGCCCCTGGCCATTAGCGAGCAGCTTGAGCTTTAATTACTACCTTGATAGGTGTCCATTATACTTTGAAATAACTACTTGTCAAGGTCCTTATTGTCATTGTGATGATTCGGAATAAACGTTTCCAGAGTAGCCTGAATATAGAATATAGCAGAGCCACCAGTTTCTTTGTTTGGCTCCTTAGCTGCTGTTAATGAATGCACCTCTGAATTGCATTCAGTGTTTCTGCGCTGAGGTCTGTACTCATACCATCTGTTTTTAATACTAATTTAGTTTTAAAAGCTGATAAATTTACCCCACTGCATTAGTCAGGTTTGGTTTTGTTTTGTTTTTTTGTCACTATAACAAATACCTGAGATGAATATAAAAAGAAAAGGTTTATTTTGACTCAGTTTTGGAGGTTCCAGGCCATGATTGGTTGGCCCTCTTGATTTTGCTGCTGTGGTGAGACAGTACACCATGGTGGTAGTACAGGGTGCAGCAGAACCACTCGCCTCATGGCCAAGAAGCAAAATATAAAAAGAGAAAGGGATTGGGGCCCTGCTTTTGTCTTTCAGGGCATGTCCCCAGTGACCTCCCATTAGCTCCTCCTTCCTTAGATTCTACCACCTCCCTATAGCACACGGCTCAGGGGAAAGCATAGACCTTTTGAGGGACACTTAAGATAAAAACTGTAGGGGCTGGAGCGCTCAGCGGGTTTCGACGCTTGCCTGGCAAGCACGAGCAAGCCTGAGGACCTGGGTTCAAACCCCAGTACCACGTACACAACTAAGTGTTGGAGCAACTATGACCATGTGAAAAACTAAATAAAGTTGTTTCTCTCTTTCTCTGTCTCTCTCACTGTCCCTCTGTCTTTAAAAAAAAAAAAAAGATACAAACTGTAGCACCTACCATCATACAGTGTATCGCAGGTTCAAGTCAAATTTTATACTTGTACATGCTCTAAAAAGGCTCTGGGCATGCATACATACGCTTAGTTGTTACACATGCTCACGAGTCAGGGAAAGAGTGAGAAGAAGAAATTAGTCCTGCTATAATTAAAGTTGGTTCAGACATACTTATGTATATGATTTACCTTCCTCTTTGCTTGACGTTGGGGTCTTTTTAGCTACAGTCTTATTATTGGCCTTGAGGTCCAACTGGATAGTACAGCATGAATTATGTCTAGAAATGACCATTATGTGTTATTTTTTTCAGCAGGCAGCCAAGACCTCTTCAGTAGCGTTTCAAGTAATCTAGCCATAATCCTTAGCCACAGACTAGGGAGGTAGGTAAAGGATCTGAAATCATCTGGTTTTCCCCATCTCTTCACCTAATAGAGCCTGTGGGGCCCGGATAGTCAGCCGACCAGAGGAACTGAGAGAAGATGATGTTGGAACAGGTGCAGGCCTGTTGGAAATAAAGAAAATTGGAGATGAGTACTTTACATTCATCACTGAGTGCAGAGACCCCAAGGCCTGCACCATTCTCCTCAGGGGCGCCAGCAAAGAGATTCTCTCGGTGAGTCAGCCTCATAAACATGACCAGATGAAGAATGTCCCACTTCTTGGAGAATGTTCCCAAGGGGTCTGAAATTGTTTTTGTGTTAGTCAGCTTTTCCATTAATCAAATTTAAAAGGGAAGTAGTTCATTTTAGTTCAGTTATAGAGGTTTTGGTCTGTAATTGGCCCCATTGCTTTGGACCACATGGTGGGAGCATGTGGCAAAGTAAAACTGCACACCTCATGGCAGGGAAGTGAAAAAAAGAAAACTGGGTTCCCGTAGTCCCATTAGAGGGCACTCCTCCAGTGACCTGAAGACTTCCCACTAACTCAGGGGCCTTTGGGGTATATTTCAGATTCAAATTATAGCAAGCCTGTTTCCTACTTAGAACTATTTAATTTGGATCCACAGCCCCAAATATCTTTCCTGCTTTTTTTTTTAATAGAAAAATAATTTTTAGGGCTGGAGTGGTGGTGGCTCAGCAGTTTCAGCGCTTGCCTGGCAAGCACGAGGACCCGGGTTCAAACCCCAGCACCACATACAGAACTGAGTGTTGGAGCAACTAAGGCCATGTGAAAAACTAAATAAAGTTGTTCCTCTCTTTCTGTCTCACTGTCCCTCTCTCTTTAAAAAAAAAAAAAAAAAGAAAGAAAAACAATTTTTATTTAGTTTTTCATGGGGCTTTCATTGCTCCAAGACTTCGTTGTATACTTCATGCTGGAGTTTAAACTTGAGTACTCGTGCATGCCAGGCAGGCACTGTAACCGCCAAGCCACCACTCCATCCCCTCTTTCCTGCTTTTTTAAAGAAATCAAGGGGCTGAAGCCAGGACTTAATGGTAGATTGCTTGCCTAATATGGGAGGCACTAGGTTTGATCCTCGGCACCACATAAAACTAAACAAAGGTATTGTGTCTACTTACAACCAAAAAAAAGTATTTTTAAATAAAATAAAAATTTTCTAATTGTGGTAAAGAACATAACATAAAATTTACCTACCATCTTAACCTTTTTTTCTTCTTTTCTTCTGCTGTACTAGAGATTGTAGGGATTGGACCCAGGGGTGCTCTACTACCAATCTACATTCCCAACCTTGCCCAGGCCTCAGAATCCTCCTGTCTCAGTCTCCTAAATTGCTAGGATTATAGGCATGCACCACCATACCTGGGCCCATCTTAAGTGTTTGTTCTGGTACTAGGGATTGAACCCAGAGGCACTTAACCACTGAGCCACATCCCCAACCCATTTTATTTTTTGAGTCAGGATCTGAGTTGCTTAGGCTGGCTTTGAACTTGGAATCCTCCTGCCTAAGCCTCCTGAGTCAGTGGGATTACAGGCGTGTACCACCACTTCCAGCTCCAGCCCATCTTAACTGTTTTTAAGTGTGCAGTTCGGTAGTGTGTAAAGTACATTTCAAGGGGTGGAGCAGTGGCTCAGCAGTTTGAGTGCTTGTCTGGCATGCATTAGTACCTGGATTCAATCCCCGTCACCACATACTCAGCTAAATGTTGGAGAAACAAAGTCCAGATGAAAAAATAAATAAAATTGGTTCTCTCTTTCTCTCTCTTAAAAAAAAAAAAAGTATATTTAGGCCTGGTGTGGTGGCCTAAATATGTAATCCCAGTGACTCAGGAGGCTGAAATTGGAGGATCATAAGTTCGAGGCCAATCTCAGCAACTTAGTGAGACCTTGTCTCAGAGTTTTAAAAAGTGGTAGAATGGTGACTCAGCAGTTAAAGAACTTGCCTGGCATGCATGAGGACCTGGGTTCAAACCCCAGCACCACATGCAACCAAGCGTTGAAGAAGTAAAGGCCAGATGAAAAATAAAGTTGATTCTCTTTCACACTGTCCCTCCCTCTATAAATAAATAAATATAAATAAAAAAGACTGGGTATGAAACTCAGTAATGAAGCACCCCTGAGTTCAGTTCCTAATACCAAAATGAAAAGTGCATTCTCATTCTTGTGTAAGGAAACTTATTAATCTTATATTACTGAGACTATACTCATTGAACAGATTTTTCATTTCCTCTTTGGCCACCACTATTTCCCCTGCTGCTGTCACTTTGTGTATGTCGGTGGTGCTGGGGAGATACTCATGCTGCAAGCAAGCTCTCTACCACTGACTATATCCCAGTCCTCCTTTTTTGAGTTGAAATTGTAATTTTTTTTTGTTCAGTGAGACCTAACTCTATCCCAAAGACACACATAGCTGGTAAGTAGGGGACAGTTTCTGCTACTCCATGCAGTCTCCCAAAAGGCTTGACTAAGAAGGAATGAAATACCATTCAGCATAATAGACAAGGACCAGCTTCACAGTTGGGGCAACACCCCCAGTCCTCCTACAGATGACCTCTCCTACCCTCTTTCCATCTGCAGTACTATGCTGTGTAACAAGATAACATCTGCCCTCACTAGTAGAGATTCCAAAGATCTTTCCTAGTTGCCCTTTGCTCCTTACTAACCTGAGCAGTCCAGAAATGCTTTGCCTCTGATTTCACTGTGAGTCATCAAGCTGACTTCATACTGTTTCCTTCCCCAAGGAAGTAGAGCGCAACCTCCAGGATGCCATGCAAGTGTGCCGCAATGTCCTTCTGGACCCTCAGCTGGTGCCAGGGGGTGGGGCCTCTGAGATGGCTGTGGCCCATGCCTTGACCGAAAAATCTAAGGCCATGACTGGTGTGGAACAGTGGCCATACCGGGCTGTTGCTCAGGCTTTAGAAGTCATCCCTCGTACATTGATCCAGAACTGCGGGGCCAGCACCATCCGTCTTCTTACTTCCCTTCGGGTGAGTTCCTCTTTGTGCTGTTGCTTGAGGGGATAGGTAAGCTGTGCTTGGCCTATGAGGATGGCTTGCATACACCCGAGTTCTTATAATTTATACTGAAAATCTCTTGATCTTTTCCTTGGTTGCTGTGTTACCATTTCCTCATATCCATTCTGTACCTCAGTATTTTTGGTTTAGTGTTTTACCTAAAATTCTCTGCCAACTTGTTATTTTGTCCTTTGACCTCTGTTTGATCCAACTGCAGGCCAAGCACACCCAGGAGAACTGTGAGACCTGGGGTGTAAATGGTGAGACAGGAACTTTGGTGGACATGAAGGAACTGGGCATATGGGAGCCACTGTCTGTGAAGCTGCAGACGTATAAGACAGCGGTGGAGGTGAGACACCCTAAGATTTGTACATGTTGGTTATTTCCAGATAACCAGAAACCACTGTAGTTGGTCTAGTCTTAAAGTGGTGGAGGGGTTAGATAAGGCAAAGTATTCCCTAAAGATCAGCCAGGGAATTCCAGTTCTCTACTTTTTTGTGTGTTTTGTTTTGTTTTGTTTTGTTTTGTTTTGTTTTGTTTTGTTAAAGAGAGAGGGACAGTGAGAAATAGAGAATCACTTTTATTCAGTTTCTCATGTGGTCTTTGTTGCTCCAACACTCTATTGTGTACATGCTACTGGGGTTTGAACCCGCGTCCTTGTGCACGCATGCCGGGCAAGTGCCAAAATCTTTTTTTTTTTTTTTTTTTTTTTTTT